>BMAV01012162.1:259184-283458 GCA_019973955.1 Trichonephila inaurata madagascariensis | reverse complement strand
AATTGCAGACCACCTTCAGCTTCATAAACTAGAAACGGGGGGAAAAAATAGAAAGTGAATAAATAGTAACCAACAAAAATAATAGTCCAACACCATATATAGAAAGGAAAATGGATAATTGCATTAATATTGTGATTCTGTCATATGTATATGCATATTTATATTAATTGTAATTATTTAATAACAAGTAACTAAAATAAAAATTTTCTTGGTTGACCTAAGTAGGAATTAACTTAATTTTTTATATATTATTTGTTCATACTGCATTCATTTACTGAATTTAAATTATTATTTTTGTAGAATTAAGCTCTTAAAATTCCATATTCTTTCTTAATGTACTGATAAATTCAAGATTTATTAACAATTTTATTGCCTAACTTACCGTTTATACTACCGTTCAGATTGTAATAATCATGGAAAATTGATTAAACTTTGTAGATAGACTATGGTACAGTTACATTTTCAAGTGTCTTTGTGCATGTGTTTGTATAAAATATATATTAAGGTATCCAAACACGTTGAAATGACCAATTCTGTCAAAAGACATGTTTTTTGTTTTATTAAACAGGGCTATTTTTTGGCTTTACCAAACATATTTTGTTTTGTTTCTAAGCAACCTAGAGGTCAAGTCATAATCAATTTTATAAAATTAGAAGAACCGGAATTGGGTCTTTCATCTACCAGAAGTGAATATTTAAATTGTTCAAAATCTATCATGGGAAGTCTGATATTTCAAAATATCGTAAATGTATTTCTATAGATTTTTGAGCTTGATATTTATATTATTTTTTAGGGAATCTACTGAAATGTTTTCTTATTGTATGAACTTTGTTTTGAATTATGAACTGCTATTTAACTAATGGTCTCATATAGAATATCACATTTCTTATAATATTTGCTCGATCACCCCTAAAACTTTTAAATTTTAACAAAGCATTAAAATTTTAGTACATTCTAATGATAAACGCATTTAATTTTTTTTAATTAGATAATTTTTCATAATATTATTAGTTAAATATTAGTATTTATCGGTGTGATTCTCTCTCCTAAAAAAGCATTTACATTTTTTTAGCATACTATTTTTGTAAAAAAATACTCCGAACATATTTGGGTACCGTAATAACATATTTTAAATGTAAATTTTAAGTTATTCAGTGAGAACATATAAAGAAAGAATGGCGTAAAAACATTAGAACAACGTCGGTTTAATTTTATATCTGGATTAACTAGTTTTAAAAAAGAAAAGAGAAAGGTTTTAGCCATGACGTTTCACTGACATTTAGAAAAAATTATATGATGTGTTGAGAGATATATACTATCTATTTTCATAGTATATAAATTTAAAGATGAATTTTTTTTAAGATGTGCAGATATAATGAATCGGATGTGTCTTTTCAATACATCGACACATATAGAAAAGTATTAATTTATGTTCAAAGTAGTTTTACTAATGGTGTTTAGTTTTCTAGTATCAGCAATTATTACATTAAACGTAAGAACTTTTTCTTTAAATTGATTAAATGTTTTTAGACATAATAGCAAAAATAAAACTATAACAACATACTATGATTGGAGAAGAAAATTAAAACGAAAGATACATTTTACAGAAAGAATATTTCATTTCCAGAAAAATTCATCGTTTTAAAATCTTACCTGATAATCTTACTTTTTATTCGAAAAGTAAGTTTATCGAATATTTCCAGTCAATAAATTTCCATTTTACATACGGGAGGAATATTTGAATCATTATATTTGCAAATAAATCATATCTAGAGGTGCTTTCGTAGATTTTATATGCATTTTATTTATTCAAAAGGATCGAAATCGGGGAAGTGAAATATGCTAAGGCTGAAACTTTCATGAAATGATATATAAAGATAGCTTAAAACACATTTTATAGTATGAGTATCCGAAAGCATCTTTTAAGAGAAAACACGATGTTTTTTCATACATTTTCTCCTATTTGATAATATAACATATATAATAATACAATGTAATTATAACGTTATAATTTTGTTTGAAATGTAAATAGTTTTATTTAAATATAAAAATTGAAATGGCATATTGGAATTAAACACATATCGTTGAAATTTTATGCTTATATGAACCAAACGATACTATTCCGTTTCTGGCCTCATTGAAAGTTCTTAGAACACAATTATAATAAACTTTGTTCAGGACAGTTTCATTTTCTTTTATTAAAGAGTTAGATTATAAAAATGCATGGTCATTTTAATATTTCATAAATTATGAATATGAATCAATTTTTCGAAATTTGGATGTAATAAAGAAATTAATGAGAAAACGCCAAAAATTTAAATTAAGTATGAAATTCTAAATATTCTAGTGGTGATTAGACTTACTTTTTACGATTAGATGTGGTTTCTTTTTAATTTTTAGCTCAAATACTAACGCGTATTAGTTAGCTTTGAAAAATATTAATTTTTGAAACGTGCAGAAATATTACTTTCTTGAAAGGAATAAATCCATATTAATTTTCTTTTGAATCCATATGAAACGAAGATATCTTTTTAGTAAATATAATCAAAATATCAAAAAAGATAGGTTTGTCTGTCAATCAAGAAAAGACAAAGTTTTTTACAGTCTCAAGCAGGAACTTGAATCAGGGACCACCGACAATAAATAATTATGTTTTTGAGGGTAATTTTATATTTCCAAATTACGATATAACGATAGAATTAAAAATAAAACCAACATAACTAACAGATGTTACTAGGGTTTGAGAAATCAATTTAAATCCAAATTTATAAGCAAGGAAACAAAAGTACAACTACACAAAACACTTATATACCCATTGTTTTATATTGTAATGAGTGCTGGACAATGAGAAAACTGGATGAAGAAAACTTATTGAGATTTGAACGAAAAATATTGAGAAGAATTTTTGGAGCAGTGAAGGAAAATGGGGTGGGGAGAATACCTTACAATTCTGAATTCCAAAGAAATTACGTTGAACCAAAATTAATTAGTGTAATAAAAGCTTTTCACAATTGAGATGGCTTGGCCACATATTCAGATATGATAACAACAACCCAATTAAGCAAGTAACGTTTTTGAAATCAGAAATCAAGAGAAGAAGAGGCAAACCCCGTACAAGTAACTAGACAATACACGTAGTATTGTGACATAGCCATCTGTCGATAGCTATGACGTGGTGGGTCCGCGTAAGTTAGAGGTGTGGGATTATCGGAAGGATGAGACATTCTATAATTCTTAATACAACTTTTATTAAGAATTTAACTTAAATTACTTATATATAATGAACAAACTTATATTAAGTGAGAATAAACCACAAAGTAGGCCGATTATTTAAGTCAGATCGCACAACTAGATCACTTATCCAAAATATAATTAATTATCTACCTAATCTCGCTTTCTATATTATATTATCGTTTAGAATATAATCCTCTTACCTTGGTTGAAGACTCATCGATTCTGATACTTGTAGGCAGATAGATGTACTCGTGTACAATTGCTCCTCCTTATAAATATTATTATCGAGGGTGGGCGTTTCCGTCTTTCTTGTGAGTAGGCCGTCTAAACACTTGTTCCGAACTGCTCCACACTAAGCTTTCTCTAAGATTGCCATCACCTCTCACTAAATTTTCTATCCTTTTAAAGGATATCTTATTTGCATTGTTGCTTCGTTTTTCCTCTTAGAATTGGGTTGGAAAAGTTTTGCCATTAATCGTGGCCGTCAAAGAACGTAGGAGTTATGTTAGAAGAAGAACGCGAGAGATGTCACAGTATGATCCAAAAATTTAGGGACTGCGGCCGTTGCTGACGACTAACGTAAGTGCCTAAATTTAATCCACTTGAAATGGATTCTCCCACCTGACTATGTTGGTTTAGTATATGTCACGTGCACAGCTGTTATCTTCCAAAGTTAGTTAGCTTTGCTCTGCGATGTAAGAAAGATGGTTTTTCTTGAACGGCGTTGAACATTAAATTCTTTCAATGCTTAGGTCAACGGAGACTTTGGAAATGCTAAGTAAGGTGTATAGTGAATCTATACCATATCTAGATTAAAGGTTTACGAATGGCATCGGCGTTTTAAAGAGAGCCGATAATCCATCGAAGACTGTGAGTACGTTGGATGACCAACTTCAGCGAACGCAGAAAATGTCGCGTTGGTGTCTGAATGTGTTCAAAAAGATCGTCATCAAACACTTGCACAAATCGCTGAAGATACACACTTCTCGAACACCTCGTTTGAGGTCTATTCGTCGTAAGCAGCCTTAGTTCTGGAAGATTGATGACTGGTATCTTCTACATGACAACGCACCAGAACATCGATCCCAATTGGTAAAAGAGTTCCTTGCCAAATCTCGCGCTAATGTGCTTCCATATTCCCGTATTCACCAGACTAAACCCATGTGATTTTTACCTGTTTCCATCAATGAAAAAACATTTACAGGGATGTCGTTTTGTGTCATCCGATGAGGTGAAAGGAGCATCGCAGGAGATCTTACGGGAGGTTGCAAAAAAATAGCTTCCAGCGGTGCTTCCAGTAGTTATACGAAAGCTGACAGAAGTGTATCGTCACACAAGGGGACTACTTAGATGGGGGATGTGCTTCGATGCTGCGAACTGTTCAGGGTAAGGATTTCTACACCTTATTCCCAAACTTTCAGATCATACTATGAAGAAAAATGCTTGCGAAACATTGACGTAAATAAATGGAAAACAATAGCAATAAACAGATCAATTGGTATAAACTAACTGAGACAGTCTTGGCCGGAAATCGGCCGTAGTGCTTACAGAGAAGTAGAATCAATATATTGGGCGTAGGATTTTATGAGGTCCTATTTATGGAGCCGAAATTAAGGTCCCCGAAAGCGTATAATATTCAAGTCGGGTCCTAATTTTACTAAAGCCATCATACTGAGAATGGGAATAGTTGCACTGCATGCTAAAGGAAGCTGAGACTTAGAATCTCAATTTAATTTTAAAGCGAGGTGTATAAGTTAAGAAAAAATAGGTACTTTGTCTAGGTGTTGTCTCAAGTTATCTAATAATGGTTTTACAAAGCACGTCTACAATTGAGTTGTTGTATTGGGCATAAATACAATTAAAACAAAAATAATAGGAAATTGGTTCAATACAATTAAATTAAACTTAATTCTTATTTTTAGTAATGAACACACTTGAAAAGGGTGTTTAATCTGAGATTGGAAGGGTTTTCTCAAAGAAAAATTGACAATTATTATTTAGATCAAGTAAACCTAAATTTTATACAGCCCATTAGGGGCAAAAAGCTCTAAAATTTAGGGAATTTCTTATTATTGTACTAGAAAAACGAAAGCGAGAAATTCTGAGAACGAAGCCTTCTTTTTCGCTCGAAAGATGTGAATGAATCGCAATTTATAGTTATAGGACTATTTGAAACTTTAGTTATAAAATGTTTTAAACTCCAAGAGAGAGACTAAACGATTTGTAATATAAAGCGATTTTTCATTATTTTTTTCTTAATGAAGTATAAAAGAATCTATTACATAACTTAAGAATATATTCATGCTTCTGGAAAACGAATAATTCGCATGACTATACTTGAATTATTTTACTTATAAAATTTAAACCTCTGGCATACTTTTTCTAATAAAACTCAAAACTACAAAAGCAAGCATATAAAATTAGCTGTGAAGAAGTACTTAATATATGTTATTGAAAAGAACTTCCAAGAAATATTCGTCTTAGGCTTTACATATACTTTGCTTTTTGACAGAACTTTTAGTTCCTTTAGTAAAATATAAAAGGTTAAAATATGAGGATTATGAGGAGAAGTTTCAAAAATATGTTTTCGAAATATTATCGAAGATCATTATGTTAAATTTCAAAGCAAATTTAAGACTTTCGAAAAATTACTGATATAAATTAAAGGAAGCAATCCTGATGATTTTACTACCGTTATAAGTGTTACACCTTTCAACTAAGAAGTAACTTTTATAAAATTTTAAATTTTTGTATTTCTCTAAAAATTTAGACATTGTTCATAATTTATCACTATCTTGTAAAGAATAAATCTGTGTTTTAATAGAAAAATTCTTGTACATACTTGTATAAATTTCCCATTCAGGAAATGTAACATGAAGGGTGAAAGAAAAATGCATTTAAAACACATTGCATCTTTATTGATGATGCAAACACTAAAGAAAATTAAAACTAATTCATAATAAGTATACTTTTACATCGAATCTGTTATTCTCTGTATGTGATCATAAAAAATAAACTAACATTATTTATTACAGGCATTGCTTTTGGAGGAAATCTCAGTTACAATTTCTCTTAAAAATTAGTAAATACTTATTAAATTTTTCGAAAACTTTCTTAAATTTTTTAAATATTATTTCTATTTTGAGTAACTGCTTGAAATTGGAGAATATACTCTACTATGATACTATTGTATCATATTCAGTAACTTATAACTGTACTTGTTAAGTTCAGAAATGCTTTTGAATTTTAAATTTATTTCTCCTATCAGCATGATAGAGTTAAATAAAACTTATTTGAAATTAATTTAAGTAAAAACCATTATTAAAAGAATTTGTTTCGAAAAATTAAGAATGTAAAGGAAATTTGTTATTACATTTATCATATTATTTTTTCATCTTCCATATTTTCACACATATTAACGGTCTATATGCAATACAAAACTCAAAAAATTAGATTAATTTAAAATGGTTGAAAGAAAGGAAATTACTTATATTCACACAACACACACACACACAATATTAAAATCACACACAATCAAATGCATCAATGAAAATAAAATAATAAATAATAATAATAAATATAATAATAATTAATATAAATAATTAATAATAAATAATTAATAATAAATAATTAATATACATTAAAACTATAATAATGTACACATGGAAAACAAAAAACAGTTTTTCTCTGTATATAATACCACAAATAAAAAAATTCAACTCTAAAAAATAAATAAAATGAGAATTACTTCAATTCTTGAAATTACATATAAAAGTAGTAGTGATTATAATTATCTAATCAAATATATATATATATATTTTCAATAACTTTAACTTTACATTCTTATATTTGGGAAATAAAACTAAATAGATTGGTGTGAAGACAATTTTAACAAGGTATTTTTTATAAAGAAATATTATCCGATAAGTAAAAACAAAGCTTATCGGGGGAAAAAACATGGAAAATTAACGTAGGAGTTTTTGAAAAAGATCTTTGAATTAAGAAAAATAAGTAGTTTAATGATATTGAGGATATTATTTCCTGACAAAAAATACTTTTATTACTGGGCTTTTTAAACAAAATTAAAGGGATAATAACCTGATTTTTAATGAATATTTTATTGGCACGTTACATTTCCGAAATTATTTTATTTTATTTTAAGTATGTGAAGTAAAGTTATTAATATCCTTTTTCTCTTTTTTATTGAATTTTAGGCTTTTAGAACAAATAGCGATAAAAATGGGAATATTTAGGATAAATCTGCCTACACCTTTTGAATTCTTGTGAAAAGAAATATTAAAAGTATAATTAATTCTTAATTGTAGTTGGTGCTTCATTTTTGTGTGACTAAAATTCCTTCTTTCTTTTGGATGTCTTAAGAAATCATCAATAGTTTAATCATTAGCTGCTATAATAAAATTAAAGAAAAAAAAAACCTTTTTTTAAAAACAAGCTTTTATTATTTGTTAATAAAATGAACTAAAAAGTTAAAAATAAATTAACTCTAATAAGAAATATAACACTTTATAAGTTCATTGTAACCTTTAACGATAATTAAGCTTCTTCGTCTATACGACAAAATAACTCCATATCGTACATAATTACATATTTTTAACACTAAAACTTTACACCTTATTTATAATTATTAAATCTTCCCGTTTTTATCACAGTCCCAATTTTATGAATAAAAGTGTGTTACATTGTGATAGCAAGAGGAAAAAGAAGATGCTAAATGTTCTTAACTATACCATAAAAATGTAACACGCCTTTATTTATAAAATTGGGACTGTGATAAAAACGGGAAGATTTAATAATTATATATACGGTGTAAAGTTTTAGTGTTAAAAATATGTAATTGTGTACGATATGGAATTCTTTTGTCGTAGACGAAGAAGCTTAATTATCGTTAAAGGTTATAATGAACTTATAAAGTGTTATATTTTTTATTGGTGTTAATTTATTTTTAACTTTTTAGTTCATTTTATTAACAAATAATAAAAGTTTGCTTTTAAAAAAGGTTTTTTTTCCTTTAATTTTATTTTGAACTTTTTAGTATTTTTAATTCGAGATATACTACGACGTAGTTCGTAGCACGAGCAGCGTTTTGTGCACTAAATTTTAAAAGAATTTAAAAAAAAAAATATTTTAAAAAATTAAAAAAAATATTTATTTATTTTATTTTATTAATAAAATTAATAATATTATTCTATGAAATGCTAATTAATTTATGCTAAATAATTATGAAATGGTAATTATTTAATTATGCTAATTAATTTTGAAATGCTAATTATTAAAAGTTCTAATTAATTTAATTAATAAATTTTTTTATTAATTAAATTAATTAATAATGCTAATGTTGCATTGTCATCCGCAATTTATACATGCATGCAAAATTGCAGCTCAATCAGAAACCGGGAAGTGGATCAAATTTAACTTGCATGATTTGATTACAGACCGACAGACAGACAACGGGACAGGTGAAACTAAATAAAAGCTTGTAAAAAAAAGACTCAAAATTGTACCCACGACGAGTACATAAAATCATAAAGTGGTATAAGTTATTGCATAAAAATTATCAGAAGGATTATCTGCCTACAATTGATTTGAATAGTGTTAAAATATTTTGTACATTTAATGAATTTATAAGATGATAATATTTTTAAAAGATTTACGTTTTGCATTTTATTTGTTTTGATAAATCACTTGATAATGGCTCAAAATTACGAGGTCTGTCGCCGAAAGCCCTTGCTCATGTAGCTGAACAGTGCGACGCTAATATTCACTCACCCACTCACTCGCCAAAAGCCCTCGTTAATCTTCACTCACTCACTTGCCTTGATAAAAATATTTATTGAAATAAATTTTAAATTTTTATATAAGATTATTCTAGTTAAACAGTTTTGTATATAAGAATAACAAAAAAAAAATAATCCAGTTTTTAGTCTATTAAAAATTATTACACAACAGTGTATCTGATTCTAAAAGAGAAAAGCATGAATATTTAGTGTAAAATATTTTTTTCATTAGCGCGAAAGAAAATGCAATTGGAACGATTTAGAAATCATACTCATAAAAACGTATCGATTTTGACTCATTTTAAAAAAATCGTAAAAAATAGAAAATATAATTATTTTGTAAAATAAATTATACTGTTTCATGGCGAAGTAAATGATCTTTCTGAATCTGTAATTATGTTTTGTCTGAGTCTCATGAAAAAAATTAGATCGCATTTTAAAAATGTCTGAAAAAAAAGAAGTTCCGAATTTTTGACCTTGTCCCCTGGTGGTGAAAATGGTACTAATTATGCGTTTTAAGGTTTTTAATTAATATCTTTTTAACTAATTGAAATATCGGAATATAAATGGTCAAAACGGATTCCTCGGAGCATTCCCAAAATTTTGGTACCTTTGGAGAATTTCTGCGTAGTGCGGTTCGTGAGAAGATAGGGACGCATAGATAGATAGATACATTTGTTTACCTACGAATATTAATAGTGTAGATACTTATTTGATATATTTTCTATTCCTTGTTCAAGACATTATTGTCCTTTGACTGTTACAAATTCTTATACAAAATTAATTATTATAATAAATTTTGAAATGAATGCATTATTTACTTCTTGAAAAGCAAGTAATTTAATACATCTTATAGTCTTAGAAACTTTTTCGAAGTAGATTTTAGAAGGTTAATTTAATATTCTCCATACTTTGTTTTCTGTTTAACAAATAATTTTAACTAAATTCTGTTATTTACAAAAGAGAAAATGAAAATTTTTAAATTCTGAAATTTAAACTATTTAATTTAAAGTAGTCAATAAAAATGACAAACTTTAATACAAGAAAAGGCTGTTACTATTTAGGTCCGATCAAACATTTGTGGAACTTTTATTAAAATTACTATTTTCATCAAGCGAGGATATGCAGACAACAAAGAATTTTTCCTGAGGGCTCACGAGCGTCATGATGATAACTATAATTCAATCTTCAACGACATTAATTGGATTGCAAACATCTCAGCACTCTAGGTAAAGCGAATTATTTCTCAGAGGCAGGAAGAAAAAAATTCTACTGAATATATGAGATTTATGTATTTTTAATTTTTTTATTTACCTCGGTGTCTTTAGTAATTCAATTGTGGGAGGACGTGATTTATTATTTTTTTTGGGAAAAACCTTTCGTAGATTCCCACAAGAATATCTATGTGTGTTACTCAAAGAGGAAAGTATAAATTACTTCTTCTATGGAATTTTAGACTTAAATTAAGGGGAAAAAAACCTAAAAGTTTTAAGCGAATAAACAGCAAAGTTAAAGCAAATTATGAATTCTCTGTTTCTAAGGAGCTATAGAATATTAATCTCTTAGTTAAAGGTGTGTGAAGCTGGATGATATTTATCAACTTTTCTAAAAGTTATGTGTAATTACAATCCTTTTCATTTTGAAAAGTAATTCTACATAAATGCAGGGGGTCCGGGCTTAAAGTATCCAAAAGTAATGGCTTATTATTACGAAACTACCCATCAGAATGTAATAAACTGTTCATCCATGGATTGGAAAACTATCCGAGATTTTTTTGGATATAGTCCGATCTGCCGCACGTGCGCGCATTATTCGGTAATTGCAGACGATAAACTTTTTACACTGACTTCATTGGTTAAGATGTTTACGTCACAGTAAAAGATGCAGTAAAGATCCCTTAACCGGCAGTTTTAAGGGATTTATTATAAACTGTACAAATTATCAAGATAAATATTAATTTTTTTATATAATTTTTTATATGACAATCCCATGAGGTCATTGGTAATTATTAAACTTGTTCTTAACTTAGTATTGCTAAATTAATTATAAAATATATCGTGCAATAATGATATATATATAAGAGTATTATATCAGTCTAAATGTGTATTTACTTTTTTATTATGTCAGAATGTATTTTGTTTATTTTCTTTCCATAAATTAATAATTTTCTTAAATAATCTTTAGTTTTCGAATTTTCAATACGTTCGCGCCCCCGTCGTAGGGTTATCACTCCCCTCTAGGGGGGGGGGTGCCTCACAGTTTGAGAAACGCTGCCCTACGGATCTCATGGGTACACACCTCGAATCACTTTAATTTGAACACCCCTTATATATGTGGAGAGAAAGCGAGAGAAGGAAAACGAAGACAGAGAGAGAATATTAGTGGGCAAAATTTAAGGAATGGATTTCAAAAACTATGTTGTTTTACTTATTATTTAATCAACTTCGACCTATCCTTTTTTATTTAATACACATTAAAAAAAACCAACCAATAAGAAGAGTACCTTAAGCACTTTTATGTTCGGTTTTAGCTTTGGCATTTATTCTGAAGACATACAGTTATTTGTGGTATTTTTGCAAACTGTGGTGCAAAGACTGCGTTTGGATAAAATGTTATGGTAGACAGCATTTGGGAGATTTGAGACAGTCCAAGCTTTGGTAGCAAGCTTCTTCAATGTAGTTTCCTCATAATGGAACTCATTCCAGAAGACCAGAACAATATCCAGAAGATAAATTACAGAGAAATCAAGAGCTACAACAATGACCTTCGTGGATAAAATATATAAAAATGCAATTCATTCAATATTATTAGTTATGTATAATGATTCCCATCAAATGAAAATGAACCCAATTCTATAAAGAATAAACAACAGGAATCACTAAATAATAATATTTCTAAACGGAAACTTTCTAAATAGAGTTTCATATGAAGCATATTTTCTTATAATGCTTTACTCTCATAAAATTTAGTCTTTAATTGCATAAAATTAACTTAAATAGTTCCAAAATTTGAACGATTCAGACACTAAAACAAGAAAAGGATTAAGAACTAAGTACTCTCTCTTCTTTTTTATATATAACTGAAAATATTTTACAAACTTTCCTTTTGAAAGATATAACTAAAATTTCTTGAAGCAAAATAATAAAAATGCTTTTAATGAACATACATTGAATACAAAATTCTTATGAAGAAACTTTCAATGAAAATGAAATGCAAATTATTACAAAGAGAGCACACGAAATTAGAAAATTGCGTTAAGTCACTTCAATTCAAACAAAATCCGCTTTTACAAAATGATGGTTATGAATATTTTTAAAAGAGTTTAATTTACATAAATGCCCTCTCAAGCTCAAATCATTAATTTTTCCTCTTAAATGCCTCTAATAATATTGCTATGCAGACCACCCCAAAAAATATAGCTCACTTCCAGTCATTGAAAATTCTTATAAGTAATTCGGTTAATGAATTTAGTTTCAATGGATGATAGAAGTGCAAATAGAAAAAAAATAATATAGTATTAAGATATATTACTACCTTCGGAACACTTTTTTTGAAATATATAAATTTCTAGCTAAATAAGCCTTTTTCCATTTGAAATGGGACATAAAACTAAGAATTCAAATACAGTTTTAACAAAATTATAAATAACTTTGGAAATATTGGCTATTTTGTGTAAAATTTTATTGAAAAATTGCAGTTACGAAAAATATATTCTTATAATATTTATAGAATACGTCAAAAACATCATTATCTGTATTATGAACTACAGAATTCGTAATACTTATAAAGTGCCAATTTTTATACAAAACCCCATTTTTTTAAAAAAAACTAATGTTATTTTTAAATAAAAGGGTAGTAAAATACATAAATATAAACACAGTGATTAGATTTTAGTTCATAGCATAAATAAAACTAAACTAAATACGTTCTGAAAGTTTCAATTCAACAACTCAAAAAAAAATCCTGTAGTGAACTTTATAGTGAAGCAAATAATTGAAAAAAACATGGTTTCTCATAAAATTCATTTAAAGATTTTAATACAGCATGAAGAATTTTCTACTAATTGTACATTTTAAAAACTAGCCATATTTATAGCTCATGCCCTCTTTCGCTTCATTTTTTTAAAACTGGTTTGGACTTTTTTTTACCCTTTTGCAGTTTTCTTGTGAGCTTTATATATTATAACAATTGACATTTTTCGTCAAATTTTAGTGAAAAATTGCAGCAAATTTTTTACACAAAATTCAAATTAATGTATTCAAATAATATTTACACAATATATAAATAACTTCTTTATTAGTATTCTAAACTAAAGAATTTGTAATACTTCTGAAAATTTTTAAAATATGCCTAAATTTATGAAAAACCTCAATTTTTTTTTAAAAAAATAATCTTATTTTCTCACAAAAGTGCAATAAAATACATAAATATAAACTCATAGGTTAGATTTTAGTTCATAACGCAGATAGAACTAAATAAAACATATTCTGAAATTTTCAACTCAATATCTTTAAAATACACTGCTGGTCACACAAAATGCAATATCCTGAAGGAAGCATACAAACCATATGAAATTTACATCATGCGTTGGTGATGATGAAATATGCAAATCATTAGCATTATAGCACAGACGCACATCACGGACGACCGTAGCGCGAACCGCAAGTGCTATATACGGGGAAAACAGATTGGCGATTTGTAGTAAGGCAATTGATTTTTCATGCGTTTTGTTTTTACGTAAGCTGTTTACCTATGCCTCGTAAAAGACACTGAGCGTCTTTTGACCAAGTTTCTGAAATCGACAGAGGAAGAATAGTAGCGTATAAGGATTGCGGATTATACTTCAGAGAAATCAGTTAACTTGTTGGCCAAAACCAATCAATTGGGATGCGGTTCTGTCATCGCTGGATGCAGGAGTAAACGATAGACTGACGGGACCGATTGCACCCACTTCTTTGAACCACTGCCAGTGATGACAGACGGATTGGGCGCATGGCAGTGACGAATCACGCAGCCCCATCACGAACCATAGCATAACAGATTTAGTCTTTCACGAACCATTCTGTGTCCACTCCAATCATTCGACGCCGTTTGCAGCAGAGTGCAATGTCCGCAAGACATCCATTACTTCGTTTACCCTTGACTTGAAACCACAGGTGTTCGCACCGCCAATGGTGAGATGATTGGTGGACACGGACAACGGAGTGAAGGAATCCTGCTTCTGCCTGCAACATCACGATGGTTGGATTCGAGTTTGGAGACACCGCGGTGAAAGGCTGCTGAACTGTTGCGTTATGCTTCACCACACTGGTCCTGCACCGGGTATTATGATTTGGGGTGTTATTGGATTTCACTGCCGCTCCCGACTAGGACGTAAAATAAAAAATTAAAAAAGTAAAATAAAAAAACCTCTAGTAAAATAAAAAATAAGTTTTATGCATCAAATTAAACATTTTCTCAAAAAAAGAAAAAAAAAAAAAGTTACGTTTAGTGTAACTGATTCGGTTACTTAATTAAAATTAGTTAAAAATACCTAATGAATGAAAAATAACCTAAAATACCTTTTATAAATAGTTTTTTTTTGGCTTTTTTATAAATAGTTTTTTTTTGGTTTTTTTTATAAATAGTTTCAAATATTTAGGTATTAAATATATATATCGATATAGTAAAATATACAAGTACAAAGTATTATTTTAGTTAGATTATGTATCAAATAGAAAATCGAAGTTACTTTATCCTGTTTATACATTTTAAATGAAAGAAAAAACAGTTCTCTTATTCAGAAAAAAAAAAAAAAAAAAAAAAAAAAATGGAAGAATACATAGATGTGTGCTTTTCAAGCCAATATTTATTACTCTTCTTTTAAGTCTTCGATTATCCCCTTTTATTATTTACTTTCATTTATTGACAATTAAACTGCATAAGAAATCTTTCATTTTAAGATTCTTCAAAACCCCTAAAACTAAAATGACATTTTATTAAAAAAATTTTATGTTATTTTTTACGCCTCTTTATTGATATTCCAACAATAAAAATGCTTTTCCCATTTTAATCATTAGCATTTTATTTTTTTATTCTTTTAAAGTATTTATTCTGAGAGTATAAAAAATCCCAATAATGAAATAGTTTTTATCTAAATGCTTTACTTGTATGTACAGATATCTAATCTCCTTTTTCCAATAAAATTAAGAATATTTTTATGGTGATAAATCAAAATAAAAATGTATATTTTGTAATTAATTTCTATCCATTTAATTTTTAATCATATTTCTTTTAATACGATAATATCTTTTAGAATGATCCAATTTTATTAAAGCTCTTTTTATCCAATTTGTATAAACTTCACTTCATTTTGTACTTATTAAAATAAAGAAGACAAAACTTGGTTTTTCTTTAATTTTTCTTCAGATTATAGTTAAAAGATATTTTTGATTATTCTTCTGAAAATTTTCTTAGGAGTTACTAAACAGCATTTTTTCAAATGCAAATGCGATTAATCTTCACTTGAATCCTAACTCAACTTTCGTATTTATTATCATTTATTCTTGTAACTTTTAAAAATATTTTGTTAAATTTTTAAGTGTTTTAAGTGGATAAATTATTTCAATTAAATACTTTTTCTAGATCTCATTGCAAACTTAACTTTCGAGTTTCCATTTCATTAATATTATTACATATCCGTGTTATTTTCAGAATTATGCAGCATTATTTTTTAAGCTCAAACGAACCTGTGTGCCTATTTTAATTTTAATAAAAAAAATAATCTTCAAAACTTTTTTGATATAAATATTTCGTCTAAAATATAAAAATAATTCATAAATATAATATTATCTAGAAATTTAAGAATTCCTAAATTTTTTTAAGATACACCATTTAAAAGATATAGCTTTCATTTATCGTATAAAATTTTTAATTAACTTAAGTTTGGATAAAAATTTATAGATTAGTTTTCAAATTAATTCAATTAATAGCAACAAATAAAGTCTATGGGAAAAAATCAATTTTATTTTTATACATTATATAACACTCAAGACATGCTTAAAATAACTTCATCAACTTCGAGTTAATAAGAAATTTGAAATGAATTACAATATTCACTTTTGAATTAGCAAACTTGACTTGTTTGCCTTTTCAAAGGTGTGAAAAATTAGATTTGGAGCTTTATAAAAAGAGTTTAAATGATTTAGGCAGCATGATCATAATATTGGATGAAATTTATTACGCAATCAATTGCGAGACTATCTGTCCTTGAACCTTATTAAAGAAATAAGTTATTTATGACTTCAGTAGGAAGAAAAAGAGTTAAGTCCTCAATTGCCATGATTAATGTGGCAATTTCCATTTTTCTTAAAAAGACTGTCTTTTCTTTTATTTTTAAAAAAATTTCACTATACTCGTGTCCTTCTAACAGTTTGACATTTCACAGAACAAACATGTCGTTACGGTTTTTTCAAAACTATACAATATATTTAATGTAATTTAATACATTTGTATTAACTGCCATTTTTTTTGTTCATACATTTTGAAGTTGCTGTTATATTGATAAACTAGTATTTTTATAATACGTAATACACATGTACTTGGCACTTCGTCAAAATAAATGTTTAAAGACTTTGTCTAAGAAATTTTTCAATGTTTATATCTACTTACTGTGCAAATATTAAGAAACAAACTCATTTTTAAAAAAATACTGAACCGATTCATGTGAAATCTAACACAATGTTTCCAAATGTTTCTAGAAAGATAATGATAAGAGTCACTGATGCTAAATCCTAATCATGATTTATGCCTATAAAAGTATTATGGTCCAAATCCACTTTCTGTCATTTAAATTAGAATTAATTTATTTTTCTTTTATGATTGAAATTCATTCAATTCCAATTTTAACCCTTTTAGCAGATTTTCTGACTACAATTAAAATAAATTCTTTTTAGATATTATAGTATAAAAAAATAAGCAATTGATGCCTATAATAAAGAAAAAATACTTTTAACTGTGATCCTGAAATGGTTTCTTATAGTTGTAAGTGATACATCGAATTTATTTCGGATAAATTTAATCAGAAATATAATTGTGCATTAATTTGCGAGATAATAACTTGGAATGTTAGGGAGAAACACTTTAAAATAATCAATGTACACTGCTGTTTGTAAAAAATGCAACACCATGAAGGAATCATCAGAATTAAATGAACTTTGCAGCAAATATCAATTATAAGATGTTGCGTAAAATAGTAAGGTTTCAGAGCCACCCCGCATGCGTGGCGTGCGCTGCGCCCTCTGAGCTGAAGTTGACAGCGTGTATAAATAGAGGGCTGTAGTGGAAGGTTGAAAATAGTTAATGATTATTAATTAGTGGCGAACGCGTTTAGTGAGATCTAAGTATACCTCTACGACGAAATAAGGAGAAATTCTAACAACTTACGGAGTTTGAACGGGGTAGGATTATCGGCCTTCCAGAAGGATTTTTCTATCGCGCAATAGGAGCTCGTGTGCAGTGGAATAATTTCACAGTGATGCAAGTTTTGAAGCAGTGGACCGACGAGAACCGAACTCAAAAAACTGGCCGAGGACGACGGAAAGTGATGGCAGCTCACGACGATCGACACTTGCTCCGCATGGCGGTGAATGACCGTACCATGAGCTCCAGGCAGTTGGCAGCACGTTGGTCTACCGCTATATGTGTACTAATGTCGGCTTCGTCAATTTGCACCGTGGATTGCGTGCAAGGGTCCTTTATACAGAATCCCCCTCACGGCAAACCATAGACGGCTGTGTCTGCAATGGGCTCATGAGCACAGAGCTTGGCAAGCTGATTGGACCCAAGTTGTCTTTTCAGATGAATCACACTTCAATTTGTGGGACCATGATGGTCGCATTCGTGTTAGACACTATGCCCGAGAACTCTGCCTTCCAGAGTGCTTTATCGAACAATATAGCACCCGGAGTTATGGTCTGGGGTGTGATTTCGTATCGTGGACGATCCTATTTGCTACGAATTGAGGGTAATCTCAATAGCAACAGGTAAGTCTGTGAAGTGCAACAGCCCGAAGTCGTTCCCTTCCTTCAAGGCATCCCTGGAGCTATCTTTCAGCAGGATAATGCACAACCACATGTTGCAAAGACTGTTCACGACTTCTGTTCAGCCCAACACATGCAACTTCTTCCTTGGCCTGCTTATTCACAGGATATGTTGCCTATTGAGCATGTGTGGAATTTGGCTGGTTGGCGTCTCGCTCGTGATCCGCATCCTGCAGCTTCAAAAGACGAACTTTTGCTGCGCATACAAGCAAAATGGAATTCTCTTCCACAAGCAGACATTAAAAATCTGTTTGACTCCATGTCACGCCGTACAGCAGCATTTATTGCAGCGCGTGGTGGCTACACCAAACACTGATTTTGGACACTTAATATTGTTTTTTTTTGCTTTGAAAAATTCTTCATTTACGTGTACTAGTACAAGTCGTTTGTGCATTAAATTTCATTTTAATCTGATGATTTCTTCATGGTGTTGCATTTTTTACAAACAGCAGTTTATAATTTAATTTCTCTTCAAAAATAGCAGATAAAAATATTTAATTAAGGAAGCATAATTTGTCAATTATTTTACAACCACTGAAACAAAAGTACTTCAAATCCCTTCATTACAATTCATAAAAAATAAACCAGTTGGTGCAATTCCTTTCCTCCGAAAAGATTCAAAGAAATCTCTTGAATTCTTCATTTTCAATACTAATTGACACATTCTTTAATTAAAATGGTTCGAAATGCAGCTTATTCATCTTGTCGTTTTTTTGTTATTAAAAAGATATTTTTTTTGTACATGAGAAAAATAAAATAAAGATGATCTACAGTTTTTATTATATAAATTGTTAAAACAAAAAAGAAAAGAAAAAGGAAAGCGTGGTAAAAGAAATGAGTAAAAAATGAGAAAGATAACTGTTACCAAATTACTTTGCTTCAAATTAAATAATTTTTCTTATAAAAGTTATTTTCAGAAAGTTCAATATAATTATAGTGTGAAGTATAATTATAGACGAAATATTGGTTAACACGAAATAGTACAACAGTCCCGACAAAGTACTATGTATTTTCATGCATTTTTTCCTCTTAACACGAAACGCGAAAATCTCTACACGAAAAGATTTCCATTCTGGGATTGAACAAAATATGGTAAACACCCGCCGTATTAGACTGTCTTATTGCATTTATGGAAGTGAAGGAGGGAGGTTCGTTCTGGGTTCCTTCCGTTCCAAATGCGAGTAATTAACCAATCACGCCAAAACGATCGTCTTCGCTTGATGTTGGTACTAGTTCATATAGATATCACACCGCCACATACTCCCCTGCCAGTGTTTCGGTGAATAGGCGAACAAACGATACCATATTCGTGGCGAGCATGTAAGCAGGGGCGTCACTTGGTGGGTTGCGTCATTCGTGCGAGACGGCTTTGAGAATTGCGTTATGTGTGTGACGGTTTGATTGCGTCATTTTTGTGTGACAGTTTGATTGCGTCATGTATGTGAGACGACTTTGAGAAGTAACGGCTTATTTGCGTCAATGTTTGATGGCTTAGTTGCTTTTGCGGTGGATAGATGGCGCCACGGCTGCTGCGCGTGAAGGGTGTGGTTCCTTTGCACGGCCAGGGTCACCAAAGAAGGAGGAAGGTTCATTCTGGGTACCTTCCGTTCCGAACGCGAGTACTTAACCAATCACGCCAAAACGATCGTCTTCGCTTGATGTTGGTACTTGTTCATATAGATATCACACCTCCACAGAAGAATTCATTGTAGTAGATGATGATAATGAGTGTACAACCCCAATTATTGCACACATATCATTGATGCATATTCCGACGGAGAAAATCTCTTGCATCTCCTGTTCCCACATCATCGTGAATGATGAACGTCACGAAAAATACGCGTAGTTATATAGACACACATTCCAATGGTGAAATGAATAACCAAATGGACGATATCGAACCATTTATTGACAGCTTGATGTTAAAAAAGACAATGTAAAGAAAATTATCAGATTATTTTCCTATAACTCGGTAAAAGTTTTGTTTTTCAAAAATTTGAATATTTTGTATTAAATTTCTTTAGGTTCTTATGAATGTTTTCATTGATTTTTATTAAATGAATGCATATATACATACCTTTGTGAATAAATCAAACTCTAATAAACTTAATTTTGTTGATATATATCTCTTTTTTGCAATATTCTTTAATACAAGTTCTCTAAACGCGAAAAAATATTTCATTACCTTCAGTTTCATGTTAAGTGATTTTCACTGTATAATATTTGTACTAAATTTTTAAAAGTTTTCCACTTTATCTCAGTTTGTATAGAGAAACTATTGCACGTTACATCTATCGAGGCTAAAAGGTTTTACATTGGCTTGCTGTGTAGATTTAGAGTATAGGATTCCAACTCAAGTTTCATCTTCATCATTTGACCATAGTTCAAAATTACGAAGGTCATCACTAATAGTCCACGCATTGCTTCTGAATGTGATATAAATAAACGATTGAACAATATGCATTAGGACTTTATTTTTCTTTAAAAAGAACTACTATATTGTTCGAATTAATTGGGACAAATGGGAAAAAGTGATTCTTTCTAAAACCTTAGCTTTTTATTATTACATACCTTAAATAGACTGAAAAATGTGTATATTAGTATGAAGTATGTCTTCCGTTAGCAGAAATCACCTTTTCAACCCTTTTTAGCATTGACTCCACTAGAGTAGCACACATATTCTTGATTTCTTCATCTTGGAAATACAATAGCATAGCCATTTTTATCATTTGCTCTGTTGTCGTGCGATTCATCTTAGCGAAACGATTCTTGAGAATATGCCATAAGTTTTGAATAGGATTTAAGTCTGGCGACTTTTCAAGCCAATCCAGCACTTTTATTTTATTTTCTGCATAAAAGTGTGGACCAATTGGGATAAGGGACCAAGTCATGTTGAAATGTTCCATCAAATGTTTCCATGAATGAAACAATTCGAGTATATAGTATTTCTATATAATTGACACAATTCATTATGTATTTAAGAGGAACTAAACTTCCAGGGCCATTTATTGAGAAAAAACCCTCAAACAACGTCTTAGAAGTGTGTTTTATAATCTGTTGGATATGATTTGGTAACAAAGTTTCAACTTCACTTCCTCTACCTACACTCGATTTGTATCCCTGCACAAATAAATGTTTAATCACTCAACATCACCTTCTTCCAATCATTAACAGTCAATGTTCGGTATTTTTTAGCCCATACTAAACGTTTTTGATCATTTTTTGAGTTTGAAATAGATTTTTCTCTCAGTCTGGTTACCTTAAGACCCCCTTCCAGAAGCCTTTTCTGTGCATTTGAGGTACTCATTTCAACACCATTATCCAATGTCCCTTCAGAGGTCTATGCTTGTCTTTCTTGGATTCATTTTGCAACTTCTTACTAAAATTTTATGGATTCTTGGAGTAGTTTTCCATTTGGGCCCACATTTTTCTTTTTTTTTTTGGACACGATGATTCAGAACTTTTAAATGTTCCTAAAATCTTAATTCACTCACACCAACGGCCATAGTGAGAGGTACTTATTTTAGAATGGTTCCTCGAATTTTGAACAGATAATGAGGTTAGCACCTTAGTCGGTATTCCCTTGTCCATATTCATGTCAAAACAACGTGCTTGACAAATTTTACGAGCTAAATCTCATCTTCATTAAAGATATACAGAGTGGTCTCTTGAATTCACGTTTCAAACTTTAAGGGTAGGTACAAGATACTGTAACAATAATTTATTGCACTGTAATAATAATAGTTTATGGGCGCAAGTGATGCGGTGAGGCACAAACACAAAAAATAAGAGACGAAAGGAAAGACAAAGTGTTTATTGAAAGCTTCGTTGACAAGTGTAATATTTGCAATAACTGTTCACAATTGCGTCCACCAGTAGTGATGCAGGCTTGACAATTTTGGTAGAGCGACTGGGGTACACCAGGGGTGTCAAACTTAAAAGATAACTTGGCCCAAGCAAACAAGATTTAACTTTAGGCGGGCCGCAAGAAAAAAAATCAATATTCATAGAAACGTGGGTTTCTTTCGAATAATACTTTATACCGGTTGATTCAAAATTAGTGCGACCAATTTTAAAAGCATATAAATATTTGTGGTGAATGTCTATCGTTTTGCTACTGGTTTTATTTTAAAAATGAAACATTTAAATAACTGATCTAATCATTTTATTTGTGGGAGTAAATTATAGTACCAAAATTAGATCCTCAAACCTGTAACGAAATTTTAAAGCTTTTGAATGATAGTTTTTTCTAATTCTGTTGTAAATCAACCATTTAAAAATCAAAAATGACATTTTTCGAATGTTTTACTATCTAAACTTCGAAAAGAAGTAAAATTTAGCTCGCGGTCAAAAGCTCCAGGAAAAAAAATGTGAATGAAAAGAAGTCCTTAATGAAAAAGAAAAAAAGAAGAAAAGATTTATCGCTGTAGAAAATCCTCTGCCTCAAAGAATTTTAGCAAAGAAACTACAGGTATCGCAATCGACAATTTGTCGTCAGATAAAAAAAAATTGGATATAAAAAGATGAATGAACCAGTCTGCCATCAAATGTCTGCAAAGACCATAGAAAAACGGATGGATAACTTCTGGTGAGGCACGGTTTTATCTATCTTCCACAACTGGCAAAATGAAGATTCAACGTATTTCACGTGAAAAGAGTTGCAAAGACGCCACTGTTTTGAAAAACGCAAGTTAGTCATCAGATATTATGGTATGAATGGGAATCTTCCCTCTAGTCTTAACAAAACCATTTTTTGTAGAACCAAAGGCTAAAATTGATGCTACATACTATTAGCAAAAAGTTTTGAAGCACATGATCACAGAAAGTCAACGACTTTACCTTCGAGTAAAATTTCTTTCTCACCAAGATTCTTCACCATATCATACTGCAAAATCAACTATAAAATGGCTGAAGCATAACAAAAGCAAATTTTCTTCTTTATAAGAAATAGCTACCATCACCCCGACTGTGCTCTTAGCGAATATTTTTTATGGGGACACTTAAAAAAACAATTAAATAGAAGTAAAGTAAGAACGCTTCAAGGGCTTCAAAAGCAATAAAAGAGGAAGTTAGAGTAATCTCCCCCCCAAAAAAGTGTTCGAGAAAGCTCTTTTGGCTTGTCTAAACGTTTTCGTAGTGTGTCATGCTAAATGAAGCCACGTTGAAAATTTCATGTAAATAACTTTATTCAATAAAAATTTATGATGCACTGAAATTGGTCCCATTTTTTTTAAATCAACCGGTAATAAACATATATAAAAGAACAAAATAGTTTAATGTTTATATCTTGACACTTGACATCGCTTTTCTGCTATCTTTCCAATTTCGAGAGAATTAAAAAAAATTTATTACGTATTATTGTGTCGGGATATATTGTCCGGGCCACACCAAAAATGTTTGCCGTGGGCCGCGCCCTGGTGTACACGTTCAAGGATGCCAGGTATTTCATGAACACGTGCAGCAGCTTTGGATATTCGAGCAACGAGTATTCTGAGTCAAGTGTAGTCGCATAAACAAGATTCTTCAGATGTCCCCTAAAAATAATTAAATAATTTAGGTTCCAAGAGACTGGTACACCACGCCCAATTCATCACGTCCCAAACGTAGCATTCAGGTAAGTACGCACATCGCTGAAAATTCTGTGATCCAGCATTCGTCGGTCGGGAAACTGCGTGTGATGTATTAATAGAGCAGCTCTGCTGTTACCATTTGCACGGCCGTACATGTAATGCACGTTTGAGTTTTCAGCATAGTTCGGAACGTCTCCCTTCGTAAACGTCAGCACAATTATGAATGGCGCTTTCCCCTACTGAGATGCATCATGTTGAACGGCGGATAGGCATCTACTGCCCCTTACAAGCAACGCAACCAACCAATAACTAAATTTTACATTTCTTTTATTTCCCCTGTTTGTGCCTCACTGCGTCACTTGCGCCCATAAATTCTTGTGTAATAAATGATTATTACTTGTATCTCCTCTTAAAGTTTGTACCATGAATTTGGAAGCACCCTGTATTAATGAATCTGGACTCGGACCTGTACTCAACCGATAGTTGATGACTGGTATAATTAGGTAGACATGAAAAAAACAAAGCATGTATGGTCCAAGTTCCTTTCTTATGCTCCAAGAGCAACATTATTCGTTATTATTACTTATTTCTACAT
>BMAV01012162.1:229696-258963 GCA_019973955.1 Trichonephila inaurata madagascariensis | reverse complement strand
ACACACACACACACACACACACACACACATTAATTTATTATTATGAAACTGAAACATTTGTATGTCGCGCAAAAATATGCGTAATTAAAAGGACTGAAGGTCTTATTAATTGAACGTTGGTAAGACATTACATAGGTTTATAAATACGGGAATTATGATAGATATTAGTGAATATAAATTTCTGCCACTGCGTCTGAAATCTCATGGTTACTACAGTAAAGTATTCAAGTATTAAAAAACTTTTGCCATTGACAAACAGAAAAGTTATAGTATATACGAGTATTACTAAAAAAAGTTGCAAAACTGTTGATAATGTGGTACGAGATGTAATATGTAATTGCCATGATATTTAATTTAAGAACACCCAACTGGTAATGTTAGTGAGATTTATGCTTTATAAAATTTATCGTAATATCACTATGAATTAAACAGTAGCTTATTGTTATCAATGCTTCGTTCAACTGAATTCCTATGAAATTGAAACTGAAATACCATAAACTATAAAATTAAAAATGAATATGAATGGGAATATATGATTATTCAGATTTGAAAGTTAGAGTTAATAAACATTGATTTTCTATAATGAAACTATTCTTGAATTCAATAGCAAACCCACAAATGACAGTCAATTATATCGAAATTAAATACATCTTCTATTAATATTCCTAATTAAATTCTCATCTTAGTAAAATGTACAATGCTTATTGGAATTCAATTACAAAATTCTTAAGGTATATGTACTTGGTTAAGGAAATTAAAGTGGTATTTAAAACGCATTTGATTAAAATACTTAGAAGATTCTTGAGTATGTGTTTAAGTGCAAAAATTTGGGAAAATTAAGGAAGTTTTAGTAGAAGTATTTAAAAGGAATTAGGAAGTATATTTCAACTAGTTATCGGAAATTTTTTCGTTACTTCTTGAATTTGATTTAGAATCTCTGAAACATATCGGAACATCTACCTCTATGTCTAATATGTGAATTTAAAACATAATTTCGAATTAAAAAATTAAATTGGAATGCGCATGCGCATGTAATGGAACATTGAATCAGTTCTTTATAAAGTATGCAATTGTATTCATGCAAAAAATTTTATTACGTATAATCTACAATCATTAAATCTTGAAAACATACTTCTCTTAAAAATTTGTATTAAAAGAAGAATTTTTTTTTTGCATCGAAGAAGCTGTTTTTATAAAAGGAGGGAACAGTATATATGTATAAGAACTATTTCACACAAAACAAACAAATAAAAAAAATAGAATTATAAGGATATTTGAAAATATAATTTTTGATACTATTCCCACTTATCTTATTAATGTAATGTAGTTTTGATGTTAAGGAAAAAAATGTAATGTCTTATTAAAATTATTTATAAATAATTTCAAGAATTTCACTTATTATGATGCTGCCTTAAATTTTTTAACTAAATCAGAAAAAAATTGCTTCATTTATGAAGTAATGATGCATCGTAAGTCTTAATGTGAAACGTTTATTTATAAAAAGTATTTGAGTTTTACATTAAAGAGTATAAATTGGAAGTATTTGAATAAATTTTATAAAACTTCCAGAAATTAAAAGTCAGGTTTGCATGCTTTTAGCAAATTTTTTTTAAATATAATGCTAACTCATCCATAAATCAAATCAGATATAAAAATTTCCAGAAAGTATCCTAAAAAATGTGGTCGTGAAATCAAAATTTTAAATCCTTAAATTCACAAAATTATTTTTTGCTGATTAATCAGAAATTTTAATTGAATCCTCGTTAATTTTTGTCATTAAATATTCGATTTTCATATTCCTGCTTCCTTTTTAAATAGAAAGCCTTAATCTTTCTGAAAAGTTCTTTCGCAGTAAAATATTTATCTATTATTAAGCAAAGAATCTTGGTATATAAGGCTAAGAAAATAAAAATCTTGAGAAATTATTGGAATTTGTTTTTTTTTTAATTAAACATTCCCTTGCTACTTTAGTTAATTATTCTATTGAATACCACATAATTAATACTTTAGTTGGATAAATCTCATGAAATTTTCTTTCATGAAATTTTTTTAATCTTTTATGTTAGTTCTTGTAAAATCTTAATACAAAAAAGAATACCTTTTCTATATTATAACTTTTCCTTTTTTAGTAATTAATTTTATCATGCTATCTAAGGACTTAAGCAATAAAATTCATGCGATTTTATCATTAAGTTTAATTAGCAAACAAAATATTCTGAATTGTGATATGTGTACTTTTTATTGAATTTTGGCACAGAAAGAAAATACTATTCATAAAATGAGTGCAAATTTTTTGAACTATAATGGAAAATTTTAATTATAAACTAACTCGGTATTCTTTTATAGCACTATTAAGAAAAAGATTTAATATCATAAATGTTTATTATTATTTATGGATTTTAAATATAGAATTGAAATATTTTTGAAAAAATTCACTTTTTTCATTCCCTTATCATTCAGCAATTGAGCTGAATTTCTGAGAACTCAGCATTTTTGCCACACATAGTTTGGTTAAATAAGTAAATTTGATAAACAGGGAAATGTAACAAAAAAGTTTAGATATGTAAAACTTCACCAAAAAGCTTGATGAATGCTTTATTAATTACTTAGAATCAAATAGGGAGAAAATCTGAAATGGTTTCTTTTAAAATGAGAAAAAGAGTTCTTAAAGGTAAACTCGGCTTTTTTTTAAATAAAAGAATTCTTTTTGTAACTATATGTATTTCAAAGTAATGGAATCACCGATTGCGTACTGTTATGAAACAACTAAACTTTTCTCGGTAAAACAACGTGAAATTCAGTGTCTAATTTTCAACGCAATTATTGCGTAAAGTAATAAAAAATTCTCTTACATACGAGGGAATCTTGACTTTAAAGGTGGAAAATTAGTTTCATGATCTGGTGTTTTTAGTCCGTTATATATAGGTGATAGTGTAAATTTTGTTAACACAAAATTTATTTTTGTGTCTTTGCTAATAAAAGAGTTGTTTCTAAGCAAAAATGGATACGATGTATTTTCTAGTTTTAAAAATTATGTAGAATGCTTCTATAAGAAGTACAAATATCTTTTAGCATTTTTATATAAGAAATTGGGTACTTATTACAGCTAGTCTCACTATTTTCCTCCTTCTTTCTGTTAGTATGCGGATATCAAGTCGGAAGAACGCTCCGTTTTTGAGATCCATTTATCCACGAATCAACCCAATTTTCGGTATCTTCCATTAATGTGAAGTATTGCAGAGATTGATCATGTCCCATCGATTGTAACAAAGGATAATCGAAAGGGGATATGTTGGGTGAACTGAGAGAGTATTTAAAGTTTTTCTGAGTGCCCCTGAGAATTTCTTAGGTTTTGACTAGCGCCGCAACTGGTGGACGAGCATTATCATGTACTAGAAGTGTTTGTAGTGAGCGTGTTTTTCCTTGTGTGTTTGGCTAAATCTCATCTATTGTGTTCGGTAACATGATCCAGTAATGGTTTCGTTGGGTTTGGGCAGCTCGTAATACACGACAGAAGCCGGATATTCCATCAAATACACAAGAACTTTCCTGAATATTCGGCTGTTGAACTATGAACACACGATTAACACGATTTTTTTTGTCTAGGTTAACGCAGTGGATGCATTTGGCATCACTAGTGGCTAAACGATTTAAAAAAAAAAAACCATTTCGTTTACGCCTGTCAATTAGCATTTCACATGTGCAAAATCACCATTCAACGTTTTTCGGCTTCAGTTCATATGGAACCCAATCTTTTTAATTCTGAATCATTCCTAACGGTCTGAAGTGAAATGAAATTGCTTGTTAAGTCACTCCTAATGTAAGTACAAATTCTTCTTGGGTTTTGCTTGCAATACGTTTCCGCAACGTTCTTTGTCTTCGTCATCAAAATCTCCGTTCTTAGATTTTTGGAACTACTAGCAAAAACTTCTCTCATTTAAAGCTGTCTCACCATATGTTTCTACACAAGCTAGCTGAAAATCTCTTTAAATTTTAGAATAAATCAAAAGTTTCCGTAAATGAAATTTATTTGGCTTAAAACGACATTTTCTCACGGAAAATATTGAGCGATGCTAATACAAAATCGCTAATACTTCAAGGTTATGGAGTTACCAGACGTTCAACCTAACTACATGAGATATTTAGCATTTGTAAATTCCAACCATTTGGTGATGCCGCCTTTTTTCAAACGGTGAAATTTACATGTAATCCTCATATTTTATGTGAATACTTCCAAAAGCGTATGCGTAAGTTTTTCAGTGTTGTAAGTTCAATAAGAAAAGATAAAAAAAGATCCCATTCTTTTAACAAATAAAAAAAGGAAATATTCTTGAAAATGTGTTGTTGCAACAACAATTTTCTTCAAAAAGGAAAGTAAGAAATACATCTTTTTAAAAAGAATATAATTTTGAAATTCGTATTAAATAAAAAAAATTGTTTCCACCTGAACTAAATCTTATCGTATAAGCAGCAATTTCATTGAAAATAAATTTATTTGAAATTTTATTGAAAATATGTTTTGTAACGTTTTTATATATTTGTCCCCAAATCTTATGAGTTTGTCTTGTTTGTCTTTGTATTCAAGCGATAAAACGATTTTTTATACATAAAATGGCAGAAAATAATTCAAAATTTTTTGTGAATTTCTTTTTTCCAAATTAAGAGGATTTCATTGTTTTAGGATAAACAAAATAATCTAGTGGGAAAAAAGATGCAAAATACAAGAAGCACGAATAAAATTAAATAAAAAAAACAATAACTAAAGAATGAACATTGGCATACGATAGTTTTTAAATATTCTATAGTTCCATTTTTGTATCTTTTAATAGTGTGTTACTTAAAGATCAGAGTTATCAAATATGTATCAAAGTCTTCCTTTTTACAAATATTTTCAAAATTCTTCCTCGAAATATGTGCTTCTGCACGTCATATTAAAATGAATCATCAAAAGCAGACTAATTAAACAAAGTTTAAAAAATGCAGAGTTGTGAAGTTGATGATTACAAGTAAAAAATCTGGTGTGCTAGATTTAATTCCAATCAGAGTTCTTCAGATGAAAAAATGTAATCCACTTCTCAATTAAATAATTGCTTTAAATCATCCTGAATAATTTAAAACTTCTTTGACTCTTGGATTGAAAAACTCTTATTCACATACAGTGAAAATCATTTAACACGAAACTGAGGAACCGAAATTTTTTTTCGTGTTAAAGAATACTGCAAAAAAAAAAAAAACAAAAACATTATATATTCAACAAAATTAAGTTTATAAGAGTACATTTTATTCTTAGATATATGTATATGCATGTATTTAATAAACACCGTTCAAACATATACGTATTTTGCTCTCTTTTTTAAACTATTGTTGATGAAGTAGAGTTAGCAATACCAAAATCGTTACAGATTTTCGCTTTCTTCTTCTGTTTTTGATGAATAAATAACCTTAGGAAGCTCCATCTTAATTTTAAGCGAAATAATAATGCTTTCCTTCTAAGTTTTTTGTCATTAAAAATTCTAAAACAGAAAAATTAATACAAACTAAACTCACCGATTTTTACTCACACTACGATGTACTCGTCATCGAATTTCAAAGTAAATTGTTGGGAGATGTTTGGCGTTTGTAGAGATGGAAGGTAAAAATAGCTTAGATAAACAAAATTGGCTTGTGTCACATGCTATTCCTAGGGTATTTTAAGGCCTTCTTTCTACGAAACATGTGAAACAACCTCTCTTTCATTTCACAACCCTCTAAAATCTTTCTTGAGTAGCTGGTGTTTTCCGTATCTTGTTTATTCCCAGAAGGGAAATCTTTTCGTGTTAAGCGATTTTGGTTTCGTGTTAAGAGAAAAAATATATGAAAATACATAGTAGTTGGTCGGGACCGTTGTATTATTTTGTGTTAACCGATATTTCGTCTTGACAGTTTTCTTGTTAAACTTATTTTATAGTATTCCTTGTTGAAAATTAATCTCTATTAGAAAAAAAAGTAATTTTTGTATAAATAATCATATGGCTTTCTGTGAGCTTTTTATGATGTTTGAAAATCACAGAATATTATCATTTCAAAGTAGAGTATTTTTTCATTTGCACAAATAATTTTTTGAAAATTATTTTACAAAATTATACATGTAAGGTAAAAGAATTTTTATAAAGCTCTTGAATAATAAATCTTTAATAATAATTTTTTTAACTAACAAAATGATTGGTGAGTACAAAAATTGTTTTTCTTATCATCATGCAACTGTATTTTGAATTAATAATAAATTTTTAAATAAAAGCATCTCAGTAATTTAAGGGGTAAACCAGAATCAATATGAAGTTGAGAAATTAATGCAAAGGCATTTTATTGAAGTTAACTCCATTTTAATGAAATGCGGGAAAAATAATTAAATTGAGGAATAGCTAATGGATTAAAGGATATTTTAAGAGAGCACCCATTTACTATTCTAAATTATTTTGATTAAATTACTTCGAGTTAAAAATTACAATAATTGCTGTATTATGTATTCTTAACGACTGGCTGTAAAATGATTAAAGATTAAAAGACTAGTCAGATAACAGTGATCTGTCTAGATGAGAGGAAGCAAATTTAAAATAAGAAATTCGGTATAATATATAAAAAAGTTTATATATTATAGACATATAAAAAAGTTTATAGCCGCCTTTAGAACTATGTTTTAAGAAAGTCCACAAAAAGTATGATTTTTTACATTGACTCAGTTTCTGAGATCTGAAATAATTATTAGTTAAAATAAGATACTGACAGTTTTTTCATGGAGTAAAATAAATAAAATTTTTTCTCAAAAATCAAGGTGTATAATTTAATAGTAGACATGATAAAAAAATATCTTCTTGATTTATAAATTTTAAAATCCCGAGACTTTAATAAACAATAACGCCATTTTATAAAAGGGCTTAAGAAATATACAAATAAATTATATATACTGTCATTAATTTTTTTATACCGGAATCTTCAAAAACAGGGTTTCTTTGAAAATTATGAATATAAGTAACTATTAATAAAAATAATTTATATGTCTTTAATTATAAAAAGAAGTAAAAAAACTGCAATATGTCAGAAAATAATTCCTGTAAATAATAATTAAAACTTTAATAATATTTTCATCAATAAATTATTTAATATTCCTTGAAAATTATTAAGACTTTTTTTGTTACAATTTCTAAAGAAAAATTACTATTAATTTTATGATTTATATATATAAAGGAGAAAAAAGCGACTCACATTTTCTCATCAAGATATCTCCGGAACTAATAAACCTGTAAACTTGAAATTTGGTAGACATGTTCCTTTCATGGAGTACAGATTTTCTAAGAACGGATTTTACAAAAATCGACTCCCAAGGGGCGTTGCTGTGGATTAAGAGACGTTAAAGATAATTATTTCCATTTTTAAACTATTGGACGTATAATCTTGAAATTTGGTAGGCAGATTTATTTCATGCGAGTAGAGATCCACTACAAAATGGCTTTTACGAAAAATCAACTTCAAAGTGGTGTTGCGGGGGATAAAGGGGGGAGGGGTCTATTGAAAAATATTCCTGTTTTTGAACTATTAGACCTGTAGACTTGAAATTTGGCAGGCATGTTTCTTTCATAGAGTAAAAATCTGCTACAAAAGATGTTTTGGAAAAACAGACTCCTAAGGGATTTACAAGGGGATAAAGTGGTGTTATAGATAAAAGAGAATCCTGTTTTCGAACTATTAAACACAGACTTGAAATTTAGCTGGCACGTTTCTTTCAAGGAGATCCGCTAAGAAAGGGTTTTGCAAAAGTTGACATCCAAGGGGGCTTTGGTGGGTATTTCATATAAAAAAAATTCCTTTTTTGAATAACTAAACTTATAATCTTGAAATTTAGAAAAGACAATACAACTTTTGCTGATAAGAGATCAGAGGAGAAGGGACTTGTCACAAGTCAACCGTTTTTATCGGAAGTTTTTGAAGAATCGAAAGAAACATTGAAAAGTTTTTTTTTTATTTATAACGGCGGCGTTATAGATAAAAGCAATCCTTTTTTTAACCATTAGACCTACAGATTTCAAATATGGCAAAAATGATATTTTTGTTGCGTTGAGATATGCTAAAAAAGCTTTTTTTTTCAATTCCTACTATTAACTCTCACTGTCTATATATTTATTTATCTTGGTGGAATTTTCAATCATTAATAAAATACATTTTAATTCGCTCGATTGAGCTGAAATTTAATATACATGATTATTTTGGCTGACAATACAATAATTTAATTAAAAATAATAAAAATTAATTGATTAAAACTAATTATTTAAAGAATTACAAATACAGCCACGTTGGCGACTTGAGTTAAAACTTGAAAAGGTTTTTTCTCCCGTTTTAAGGCATTCAGTTGAACTGAAATTTTATATACAAGATTGTTTTGGATGACAATACGATACTTTAATAGTAATTAATAAAAATTAATTACCACTTAATGTTGTGATTCTGGCCTATGTATATATATATTTATATTAATTGTAACAATTTAATAAAAAGTAGCTAAAATAAAATTTTTCTTTTTTTGATCTAAGTAGGAATTGACTTAATTTTTTTTTATATATTACTTATTTTTGTTTAATTCACTTAAATTTAACACATACAAAATTTCCTTTTCCTTCAATCTCTATTGTTTTATTTTTCAATCCAACTGTGCGAAGAACAGGTATACAAGCTAGTACAAGTGTAAAATCTGAAAAATCTTCAATTAATACATGGTTAAATATATGGTTCAAAACTATTCCAAAAAATATATGGTCACAAAAACTATGAGTGGCAAATATGGTTATAAAAACCATTGTTTCGCTGTATTTACCTTCTAAATAACTAATGAGAGAAGTAAAGTAATTGGAAGCACGTCCTTGAGACCAAAACAGCAAACAAAATTTTCTATTAATTTTATTAAAACAGTTTTCAAATCTTTAAATTTTTCAGTTTTATTTAGAGGCAATAAAGCTAATTATCTCACAAATTAAAAATAAATAACTTTAAATGACATTAATATTGTTTATAGAAAAACAAACTAAGTGGTATCCTGTATAAAATTACATATCCGAATTGCAAATCCTATTTGTAATTGGCAGCAATTTAATATTTCTCAATAAATGCACTTCAGATAATGTTTTTCTGTTCATGCGCTTAATTAAGGCTTATATAAAAGTTTAATAATCTAAAATAAACAACGAATCGCTCTGTTTTCAAAGCCATAAAAATTAAAACTGATTAATTAAAATATCTAAATTTTAATTAACAGTAAGCGAAGAAGTATTCAATAAAGCAGATTAACAAAATTTAATTTTTCCCAGTGTGTGTTGCAGGAAATAATCTCTCTCCTATTTTTTTGACTAAAGTAAAAAAATGGCCCCAATTTAATGTTAAAAACTTTATTTTCAATTGATTTTTATCGTTTATTCCAATAATGAAGATTAACGATAATTTAAAAATATAAATTTCTAAGAAAAATGAAAAATAATTATTAAGCATGTTAATTAGAATTTATTTTGACGAAATATATAATTTCATTATTTATTTTTACATTTATTTTATTGCATTTCTGTGTGGATTTAAGAATTAACGTGTATATTATTAAGAGCATTTTTGCAATTAAAAAGCACAGCGGGACTACTATAGATTGCATTTGAATTAATTTTGTTACGAATTGAAAATTTTAATACTTAAAAAGATTCTTTTCTGAAAAGCAGTTAACAAAAATATTTTTTTCTCTTTTATAATTCTAATGATTTTGCTACTTATCCTTATTAATTTTTAAAATAGGAATTTTGATGATTTCGTTAATTTAATTCGTGAAAGGTAGAATTTCGCCGTTCAACAAACACTTTGAAATACCAAAACCATTGTGCATTTTCCCAAACTCTACGTAATTCATTCCCTTTAAAAGCTTTTACCCAACACAACTATGTGTGTAAACTTTCTTTCTCTCCCTCTCTCTCTATATATATACACACACAAAAATGGATTTATATATATACAGGCACTTAAAATGTAAGCAACTTAAAAGAAAAGCAATGCTTTTTAAATTAAAAATTTTAATTCTGTTTCTCACATATGGAGTTAAATAATGTATTAAAATTAATTTGAAAGAAGTTGTTAAGGTTTTGGATTAAAAATAATATAAAATTGTATAAACTGATCCAATAGATTTGCAATGTTAAGCCGATCAATTTAGTATTGAACTGGGGCGAAAAAATTTATTTTGTGATTTCAAAAATTATCCATCGATTTGTTTAATAATCTGCAAGTCTTTAGACATTCAACGTGTTTTACAATTTACGTAACAGCATAATCGAAAAACTTTCTTAAAAGTTTTTACAGCATAAAGTCTAGAAATAAATAACAAATGCAATGCCAAATTATTTTACAGTTTTTAAAAACTGTAATAGCAATTTTGAAATGAGATTTTTTTAAAGATACACTCTCGCAAAATTGAAAATTTATTAAATAGCAAAAGTTTTTCAGAAAAAAAAAATTGAAGCTACATCTATGAAACAAGACCACAATTTTTATTAAAACAAATTATCTTGGAAAAAAAACTATACATTACTATATTACTATAGTTTTATTACTACTATATTACTATACATTAGCCTCGACGTAAGACACAACATAACCTATTACATTTATAAATATCACCAGAACGAAAATAAATAGAAAAACCTTGTTCAATATGATATTTTCTTCAATATATAATTTTATATGCTCATTCAACTAACAATTTGTTATTTTGGTAATTATAGACAGTATAAACTAGAAAGCTGCTCCAGAGATTAAATTAAAATTTTGCTTTGCATTCTTGCATGAGTGGATTACAAGCATTACTAAATAATTTTATGTTCACTTAGGAAGCTTCAATTGTATATTCTTTTAAAATGAAGAATTTATTACTAAGAATATTATTCAATAGTTATTTTTCATATTTATGAGATACGGCTTACGAATAGAGCAAAGCCGTTTAGTGAGAAGAAAAGCTTTATAAAGTCTGCAATTTAATAAAATATGCAACACTACTTTCAGGATTCGAGCGCATATAAAATTTTATTTCTGATCAAACAAAAGTATTTTGCAAGATTGAACGTATATTAAACGAAAAAAAAAATATTAGGAAGTAGATGGAGAGTTTCATGGAGCACCTTAAAAAATACTTCAAATGGATAGATTCTTAAAATTCTCAAAAACATTTAGTGAAGAAATACTCTTGAAATGAGATGCATGGGGCTATTTGATACTGAAGAACATTGCGAGAAATGACCAGGCTTTGGTAGAAGTTTTCAATTGTTTTGCCAAAAACAAGTGACAATGGTATTTTATTGCATTCTTTTACGTATTAGCTTCAATTGAAATTGAACATGAAATTATATACAGAGTGATTCATAAAGATATACTTCAGAGACTTGTCCATTGACTTTACGTGAGGAGAAAGCTTTGGGAATTTTCGAGAGAAAGATCTTAGGCTGCATTTTTGGTGGGAATTATAACTTAATTATAACTTATAACTCTACAAAATTTACAAACAATTGATATTGTACAATTTGTCAAATTACAGAGACTTAAATGGGCTGGTCGTCTAGCTAGAATGAATGAAGATCGTTACTGCAAGGAAATCTTTCTCGCAAAGCCCATGGGAAATAAACCTCGGGGTAGACCCCCGTTAAGATGGATTGACTGTGTCGAAAGAAGACCTAAATATTTTAAAGGTCAAAAACCGGAAAACAGTTACCAAAAGTAGAGATACCTGGAGAAAACTTCTGGAGAAGGACAGGGCTCACCCAGGGCTGTCGAGCCATTGAAGAAGAAGATTCATAAAGAAGTATACAATTTAAATACACTTGAAATCAAGAACAATTTAAGGCATTATATACTACTTGTACCAAATTGTACGGGATTGTTTAAAGTTTTACTATAAGCAGTCACAGATTTTCTATGTGTGAACCCATGACCGCATGGCTCACATTGAGCCGACATTCCATTTACGCTGTTATGGTATTTGAATCAAGTTCATTGATAGCTACTGTGATACGCTGTATCAGCTCTGCTAGGTTGACAGGAAGGGGAGGGACAAATGCCTTGTCCTTTATATACCCCCTAAAGAAGAAATCACAAAGTGTTAAGTCAGGATTTGTGTGCGGCCATTGGACAGGTGGCATGTTGCAGCCCACGAGTCATCCAATCAATCGGTGAGGTAGATAGATGTTCATCGACGTAATTTGTGTGGTTGCGCCATCCAATTGGAGAATAAAGTTGTCAATGTCGCCCTGCAACTGTAGCATCAACCAAAGAGTTATAACCAAAAAAGTGATTCTTTTGACATTTTGCTAAATTAAAGATCACAAAAAGCCTTTTACACTGCAAACACCGCCTTTTTGATTGACTAGCCACATGACACGCATGCTGTTGCATACGTCACTTCCGTCAGGAGCAAGACACAAATTTTAAGAGTACATCTACCTTACGGTTCGCTGAAGTAATGCGTGTCTTTGATTGGTACTGGTTTACAGCATCTGGAAAACGCATACTTCTTTATGAATCACCCTATATTAAGCTTTTTGATATAATTTTTGAATAAAATTTAGATTAGTTTTGCATTGAGAAACTTAAATTCCTCTAAAGTTCCTATATGGTTCAAAGTATAACAAAAATGGAATATTTTAAAAATGAAATGATTCTTGAAAAAATATGGAAAATCTTTATGAGAAAGTTTATTCTTAAGGTGCTCTGAATAGCTATCCAAATTACAATACTTTGAAAAGAAGCAGACAAACAAAGATGAGAAAATTTTCAAAAATTTATATGTAACAAAATTATGATATAAATGAAAACTAGCACATAGATTGAATAAACAACTCATTGTATAAATCTTTTATAAGTAATAAAATTTTTCAAAAATATTTAAACATTTTCTCGTTATTATTCAATTTGATTTTTTTCTCTTAAAATTAGCCAAATTAATTTTTTTTATTCTCATTATTTGGCCAAATTAATTTTATCTTTGAATATTTGAAACATTTCTTAGTTAAAATATTTAAAAATAAATGTTTTGGAAATAACATTCCAAAAGGAAGCTATTTTATACATACATAACATTCCTTTTTATGTATGTATAAAATAGCTTCCTTTATTTATTAGACGAAAATATTTTAGTATATTTATGAGTTTTCAGAATTATGTTTTATTAAGATACCAAGAATAAACTTTTACTTTTCATGGTGACAAAATGAATATGTCCTAAGCGAGTTTTTTGTCTTATTTTAGGGTAATCGAGTTCAGAAAAATAAAACCGTATTACGTACACGGAATGAATTTTCACGTTTAAGAACTCACATTACTTTTTAATGTAGCGATTCTCAAACTTCGGGTTTGCTCCCCCTAGGGGGTCGTGATAAACGGGGAGGGGCGATAATAAACGATTCTTTTTAAAAAAGAAATTTATTGAAAGGAAACAACCCAAAATATATTCAGAAATTATGAAAAACAAAATAAGCACTTACATTGATATAATACAATTATAAATAAAGACAGGAAACGTAATGCTTAAAGTACACTACTAGCCATTAAAATTGTTACACCAGGAAGAAATGTGGAAAACAAAACGATATTTATTGGAGAAATATATTATACTGGAAATAACAAGTGATTAAACTTTCAAAAAATTTGGGTGCATAGATCCTGAAAAATTTGTACCCAGAACAACCACCTCTGGCAGTAATAGCAGCACTTAAACGCATGGACATTGAGTCATATACAGATTGTATGACACATGATGTATGATTGTATGACAGGTACAGAAGAACATGCAGCTCGACATGTCACAGTTCATCGACCGTAGTGACTGGCTTATGGTCACGAGCCAGACGCTCGGCAACCATAGACTAAACTATTTCTATTGGAGACAGATATGGTGAACGTGCAGGCCATGGCAACAGTCGAACATTTTTCATATAAAGGAAAGCCCGTGCAACACCAGCAACATGCAATCGTACATTATCCTGCTGGAACGTAGGGTTTCGCAGGGTTCGAATAAAGGGTTAAGTCACGGGTCTTAACACACCAGAAATATAACGTGCACTGTTCAAAGTGCCGTCAATGCTAACAAGAAGTGACCAAGACGTGTATCCAATAGCATCGCATACCATCACCCCAGGTGAGGGGCCAGTATGGTGAAGACGAATACACGCTGCTAATGTGCGTTCAACACGATGCCGCCAAACACTAAAGCAACCATCTTGATACTGTAAACATAACCTGGATTCAACTGAAAAAATGGTGTCTCACCATTCGTGCACCCAGGATCGTCGTTGATCACACCATTGAAGACGCTCTTGTCTGTGATGCAGCGTCAAGGGTAGCCGCAGCCATGGTTTCCGAGCTGAGAGTCCATGCTGCTGCAAACACCGTCGAACTGTTCGTGCAGATACTTGTTGTCTTGCAAAATACCCCAATTCTTAACTCAGGGCTCGTGACGAGGCTGCACGATCCATTAAGCCCATGCGGGTAATATGCCTATCTTCTCAACTGCTAGTGATAAGGGGCCGTACAGATCTAGCACGGCGTTCCGAATTACCGTTCTGAACCCATCGATTCCATATTCTACTAACAGTCATTGGATCTCGAGTAACGCGAGCGCCAATATTGCGGTACCATAAACCTCAATTCTGGTACGCTACAATTCCACCTCTATGGAAGTCAAAAACGTGCTGGTACAATTTTATGCTTCTAACAGGAGGCATCACAACAACTTTTCACCAGGCAACAAATTTCAAATGCAATTTGTGTATGAGAAACCGGCTAGATATTTTCCTCATTTAAGGTGTGTGACTACCCAAAATTCGCCGTTTTGGTGAATATTTTCGAAATTCCTTTTATGATTTTGTTTTATAGCCCATACATTTAAGATTCTAAAAACATTTTATTTTTGTTTCTACTATATTTAGAAGCAAAGTTATAGCATAATTAATAAACCGAAAATGAAATTTACAAAACCGGAAGTAGATCCCTAAGCAAAATATTTTTAAGATATAGAATTGAAATTTTCGGAACCTGTTTTATTTAGCTCTATCTGTGTTATGAATCAAAATCTAATCTCTGTGTATATATTTATGTACTTTATTGCTTTTTTATGGAAAAAGAATCATTAATTTTTTAAAAAATCGTGTTTTTGCATAAAATTTAGCATACTTAAAAAACTTTCAAAAGTATTACAAATCTTTTAATTTCTAACACATATAAAGATGTAATACATGTATTGTATAAATATTATTCGAATACATTTATTAGAATTTTGTGTAACTGCCATTTTTCATCAAAATTTTACTAAAAACGACAATTGTTATAGTCTATAAAACTCTCCAGAAAACATCAAAATTTTTTTTTAAAAAGTCCATATTATTTAAGCATGAAGTTAAAGAGGTCTTGACCTATAAATATGGTGAATTAAAAAAATGTACAGTTAGTAGAAAATTTTTTATACTGTATTAAAATCTTTAAATGCATTTTCTGGAAAACTATGTTTTTCAATTTCTTGCTTCATGGTAAAGTTCACTAAATGTTTTCTTTTCAAGATATCGAATTGGAATTTTCAGAAAATGTTTTCTTTAGTTTTATCTGCAGTCTAGACTATTATCTAATTTCTGTGTATATATTTATGTATTTCATTGCACTTTTTGTGAGAAAATAACATTAATTTCTTGTAAAAAATTGAGTTCTTGCATAAAAAATGACATATTTCAAAAACTTTCAAAAATATTACAAATCTTATAGTTCCAATTATAAATAAGGATGTTATTTATGTACTGTATAAATATTATTCAAATATATTAATTGGAATTTTCAATACAAGCCTTACCGTAACTGCAATTTTTCACTAAAATTTCACTCAAAATTCCCGATATATCAAAAATTATTTTTAATTTTGTGGAAATTGTACTTGAATTCTTAGTTTTATGCCCCATTTCAACTAAAAAAGTGTTTATTTCATCGAAAATTTATATATTTCAAAAAAAGTGCTCCGAAGGTAGTCACATACCAACACATTATAGGTGCCGCTATTGGCGCCTGCTTTGTTTGAATACACTGAAAAGGTAATCATTTGTATATCAAAGCACTTTCAACCTGTCGTTTAAATTTCACGTCTGTAGCATGTTGTCTTCTTGGTGTAGCAATTTTAATGGCCAGTAGTGTATATATATATAATTTACTTAAAATATCTATTACTTAAAAGTAACATATACAAAATTTAATACTTATCTTGATAATTTGTACGGCTTACAATTAAGGTTATATTGTAGCTTTAAAGTAAGAGTTCCTCATTATTGCATACAAAATATTGTTAATATATGGGGGGGGGTATAAATAATGATTGCAAACCGGATCATAAATGCTGATAGTATGAGAAGCACTGGTCTAACGTTATCACTAAAACACATAATATTGCCAATCACTCCAATCGGTTGATTCATGATGGAGTTAACTTCACGTGAGAAAAGTAACATTGGGAAAAAGGTTATGACAAACATGCGCTGGTCACATTCATTGGAATCCAAAAAATAAATTAGTAACTCCTCGAATGAAGGCGGTACTTAAAGTTTGAAAGTCGAGCTATGGTTACATGGGTTAATTGTACCATGTATTTCCAATCACCACACTTTTAATAGAACAGACCAATAAAATTTTATTTATGCTGTAATAAAGGCGGTACATAAAAAAAAAAAATAAAAGTCAATCTTTTACAATATTGGTTGAAATAATTGTGCCTTACATCCAATGAGAACTTTGATTTAATTTGAACAGTAAAATTGCAAGATTATCTAAGAGAAAGCGGTACTTGAAAAAAATAAAGGCCGAACAATGATTACATTGGTTAAATTAATCGAAATTATCGTCCAATCAGCGTGTTCATTAGATTTACAGCAACTAAATAAAGAAGGCAGTACTTAAAAAATAAAACCAATCTAAAATGATATTGAATAAATAATGTGATTTACATCCAATCAACGTTTTGTTGTACAATTTCATTTAATCCCTTAAAGAGGGTGGAGCTTTTAATGTAAAGGCCTGACTATGATTACATTGGTTAAATTAGTATGGCTTATATCCAATCGGCTCTGTCATCAGAAACTGAGCAATAAAATTTAATTAAGTAAAGAAGGCGTTGATTTAAAAATAAAAGTCAATACATGATATTGAATAAAATAATATTAACCTGCCTCCCATTAATGCTTTGTGGAGCAATTACAGCAATAAAATAATTATATTATTGAAAGAAGGTGGTACTTTAAAAAAAGAAGGATGAAATATTACTACAATGGGTGATCGGTTAACGAACAGATCGGTTATAACGAACACTTTCACGAAAGACTTTTGTGTTCGGATAACGAACATTTTCAAGAAAGATTTTTTGTGTTTGGACAACGAACACATATTCGGATAATGAACAAAGCGAATTCTAACGAACACTTCTCGGTTCTGAAAAAAAATTAATATTAAATATTTGTTAACATTTTGCATAAAAAATAAGATCACTGGAAAGAAAAATGTTCAAAGCATGCTTAGTATTGATAATTACTAAATGAAACTTGAATTAACAATGAATTTAAAGGTCATTCAATAATTATTATTATTATGACTAAAATCAATACACACTTGAATACTTGAATTTCAATATGAATATCAATATTTTCTGACAGCTGATAAGTTATGGGCGAGTGGATTTGCTGACATGGCAAATAAATTAAGCGAATTCTTAATTTTTTCAAACAGTGCAGACTATAAAATATAAAGGTGCCGATGACGCGCTACCACCGTAAAAAATACGTGAAATATGAGAAACGGACTAAAAATCGTTTTTCATCTCTCTTGAATTATGTTGCTTACCTATTAAACTTCAAAGTTCTATTGAAAAAAAAATTCCAATAGAATGTTTATACAAATTAGACCATCAGTTTCGGTTTTGATTTCATTTTTTAGGATCTCCAGAACGAATTAATGGATTTCACATTGAAGTCTATGGTGAATCGATGATCGGTTAACGAACAATTCGGATAGCGAACATAGTCTTGGAACGGATTATGTTCGTTAACCGATCACCCACTGTACATTGGTTAAATTAACTGAGATTTTCATCCAATCAGAGATTACATTTGTGAATCCGAGCAATAAAAATTAATCAGTGTTCTAAGATAGCGGCACTTTAAAAATGTAAAGTGATCCAGGGTGCCATTGGCTGAATTATATGTGGATTTTGTCCAAACAGCTCTGCACAATTAATGTCTGAACAATAAAATAAGTATTAGAAAGAATGTGGTATTTTAGAAATAAAAGCCAATCGCGGTGACATTTGTAAGTTACACCAAACTACTCTTTTTTGAGCAATTTCTACAATAAAATCATGAAATTATTGAAAGGCGATATATACTTTAGAAGTAAAGGTCTAACTATGTTTACATGTTTAAGTTTATTGATACTTACACCCTATTAGAGCATCCTCAGAGCAATACAATATTAATTTGCGACATGGTCGATCTTCGTAGACCATGTCGTGGGGTTTCAGCGTAAGTTAAAGGTGTGGGATTCTCGAAATGATGAGACATTTTAGAATTCTTAATATGAGTTTTATTAAGAATTTAACTTAAATTACTTATATATCGAACAAACTTATATTAAGTGAGAATAAACCAAAACACGTAGTCTGAATTAACACAGATCGCGCAATTAGATCACTTATCAATATAATTATATTATATCCGCCTACTCTCAATCTCAATAATATATTCGCGTTTAGAATATAATCTTCCTACCTTGGTTGAATACGTAACGTCCAATCCACTTCAAATATTTCTCCAAGTGGGCGTACAATGGTATGTACCTTGGTTGAATGGCTAGAGTTTCTTGATTCTAGGTAAGCCGTCAATCAACATTTCTATCTTCTCTGAACTGAACTTTCTCTAAATTGCCATCCCGCTCACTAAAACTTCTATCCTTTTAAAGGTTATCTTATATGCATCTATCCTTCGTTTCACTTCTTAGATTTGGGTTGGAAAAGATTTGCCATTAATCGTGGCCTTCAAAGAACATAGAGGTTATGTTAGAGAAAGGACGCGTGAGATGTCACAAATTGATGTTCTAAAAAGGTGGTACTTTAAAAATGCAGGGGAATCTAGTGTTCCATTAGTGAAATTAAATTGATAGATTGTATTCTATGAGCACTGACATTAGTACGTGGGAAAATAAAATTAAAAAAATATTATAAGGAATGCGTTATATTTTAAAGATAGAGTTGATATTTGTTTATATATATAGATTCAAATAATTACGATTTAATATTCAGTGGATGTATTTTGGTAATCGATTTTTAACGGATCAAAGTCATCTGCATTGGATTCTGTAGAAATGAAAAAACGTGTAAAAATATGAAGTTTTCAAATTAAAACGCTGATAAAAACTTCATTTTCTCAATATAAAATGGGACTTCAATCTTCCAATTCCAATCCTCTTTTTACAATGAAATTGCATTGAGCGAACAATATTGAAATGCTTCTGATGGTCTGCTTTAATTCCAGAAAATAATTTGCCTTTTTTTTAGGCTTGCAGTTTTATATCCTAAGCGAATGATTTATGTAACCTTTCCAAAAAGAGATCTTCCCCGGTGGGGAATCGAACCCCGGTCTTCCACGGGACATATGCGGAAACACTCATCACTATACTACCGAGGATTTTAGGTTTCATTTATTTCAGTAATGAACCTTGTTTTACTCTTTCAATAAATTATTGTTAAACTTTGATTTTATAAAATCATACTATATAATTTATTTTAGATGGTTTTGTGATCTAAAACAGCGGTTCTTAAACTTTCGACTGTAGCGACCCCCCTTTATGCATCAGCTTGATATCGTGGACTCCTAAGATTTAGAACACTCCTCTCTGATTCCCAACATATGGTTGAGTGATTTAAAGGTTCCTCAATAATCCTAAGACTGCCTATGCTACTTAAAGACTTTTTAACACTTCTTTTTTTCCCTTTAATCCTTTATCTCTACCGACGGTACTTATAAATACCAGTCACTTTAAAATAACATAGAAAAACCTATTTTACAAATATTCTCACAATACTTAGCAGGAATATTCTTTGATATCCACTCTTCCAAGATATATGGCAGCACGGGTGAGTATTTTAGCGGGGTAGGTGAATATTTTTAGAGCAGAAATTGTATTTTCAGCTGACGGCGTTTTCAGCGGGTTGCAAAGATTATCATTTTTGTCCCGAAAAAATAATTAATGTCAAAATTTAAGTGTATTATTTTTTTTGTATGTTAATGAGGACCTTAGAAAATGAGTTGAACTCCTGGTTGAGGGCCTGTGTGGCGTGCAATAGTGAAAGCAGGATTGGCACGCTGCCCTGGGTTTCTCCAGACACGTCCTCGATTTAAACATTATAGGTCCCGAGTCAGCATGATTTCAATCTGATTAAGCCAAGCATCACTGTAATCTGGCTCTACAAAATGCAGGCGTAAATGGCAGGTGGCGTAGTGGTCGGTACGAACATAAATTTCACCTATCAGCCATCTGTGAATGGTCATGGTGGACACTCGTGTGCGTGTAGTATGTCTGATGGTTGATAACGATGAAGCTGTGACACACAGTGACAGCTGATCTGGCAATCAATCTGTCCTCCCGATCTGCTGTGCCCCTAGGTCGACCTCTACCATCATGACTCTGAAATCTGCCATTTTCCACCCATTCTTGCCAGTATCTTCTAATGGCCGCATCGCTTCGACCCGTATGACGAGCAATTCTCCGATTTGCCCAAAATGCCTCTTTCAGTTCAATGATACGACCTCTTTCAAACTATGATAGTTGCTTGTAATGAGCTCGAATCTCTCGGCAAGGCATTTTTTCAGCCATTGAAAGGTATCCTAAATTGCAATGTAAGCGAAACTTTGACCATCAGACTGAGAATCGCTTCTTATAGACACCTGCTGAATGCGCAGTTCCGATGGGCTGTAGCTCCCGCTATTCATTCATTGGACACCAAATTTTAATCATTTGCATGTTCGATACAAATATGTCTTTGCATACGAAATTTCATTACAATCGAGCAACTCCTTCATGGCGCGTCGGGGGTTTTTGTTATAGAGTGTATGTACAATAAAAAAATGTGCTCTTTTTAGGTACAATTTGGGAAAAACAACTGAGCATTAAAGCGTTAAACTCCGTGTCACCGAGCTGCGTGGGTGGCCGTGGGTAGCCTAGTGATTAGAGCATCAGATCTCAGACCAGAGGGCCTGGGTTTGATGTCACCAAATACCTACCGAGTATACACGAGTACGTGCTTGTTAAATCAGTGGGTCTGAAAGTCATCTGGGTTGTCGCGGCAGAAACCATGGGTGGATGGTTCTGGAGAATATAGTTCTCTCCCTTCCAGTTCATGCCTAAATTGTGGAGGTGGAGATAGGTGGTGTCGCTATCTATCGAGTAGAAGTCCAACCTGCCTTTAGGCTCTGGCAACTTTCCTTCCTTCACTTCGGAAAGGACAAGCCAACAATAACATCCGAATTGCGTATTACTGAAATCGGACAGTATATAAAAAAACTTGAATGATTATTTCTGAAAAATAAAAATCCTCCTTCGATTTCAGTTGCATTATATTGTAAATATCAAAATAAATTCGCAAGAGTTTAAAAACTTTGAACGTAGCAGCGCAAACTGCTCATAAAAAATATTTACCGTTTTCAAAAGCCCTAATACCTCTTTATCTTTCACTGTTTTCGTAACATTGCAATTTTTATAGAAATTTCTTTGGGAATATGGGGCTATTTTCTTTTGGCCTATTTTTAGAAAGTGGCATTCCGTTGAACATGTTTCAGCTTCTGTAACTTGAGAAATCGTTCCCCTTTCAGAGTAAAGAAAAGTCAAAATTAGAAATTTCCCTCAAGCTATTGGCCTCTTGAATTCGAAACACAAAGGCAGAAAATAAATTGGAAAGAACTAAAGAGATAAGTTTGAAAAAGGAAAGTCAAACAATAGCCAGGCTTTCTTTCTTTCGGTATTACTCTTTTGATTACATGCATCTTTTGTAAAAACCACTTTTTATTTTCTGAATGGTTATTAAATGCTGTTGACTTATGTAAAATTTAAGGGAAAGATGGAAAGTGCTTACACATTTTTGAAGTAATTTCGGAGTCTTTTTTTTAACGATAAAAATGTTTCGATCGATTTTTAAAGTCATTGATCTGCGTTTTTCAATTCCTCTCTACTATTAGTTCACTCTCTCCCTATATATATATATACATTGTTAAAATTTTCAATCGTTAATAAAATACTTTCTATCCATTTATTCAAGTTCAAATACATTTTTTAAACTTGTATTGGATGACACTTGATGAGAATATAGTTTTTTCAAATATTAATTCATTCATTAAATTAAAAAATGAATAAATAGTAACAAACAAAAATAATAGTTCAACAGCATATGTAGAAAGAAAAATCGTTCGTTGTGTCACTGTAGCACAATGAATAGTGCGTTGGACTTCTAAACCAAAGATCGTGGGTTCAAATCCCACCTGGGATGGCCTAATTTTTGAGAAGGTGATTTCATTTGAACTATACTATTTTATTAGAATAATCAAATTTAATTAATGAATAAATAGTAGCAAACACAAAATAGTCCAACACCCCATATAGAAAGGAAAACGGAAAATTGTTTTTTATTTCGTCACTTAATGGTGTGTTTCAGTCATATGTATATATATATATATATATAAATTAATTGTAACTATTTAATAAAAAGTAACTAAAATAAAAATTTTCTTTGCTGACCTAATTACGAATTGACTTAATTTTTTTATATTACTTGATAGACTATAAGTCCGCATCATGCTTTCCATGACAGAAAAGCCTTTCGCCATAGTATATATTTCATGCCATTTCTATTTCCCTACTTTCCAGATTAAATCAATCGTGTCAGTTTTGTATTTAGAAAAACTTTTTTCAGCAAATCTAAGATACAATAGCTAGTGGGGTTGGGACTTTTAAGAACGTTAAAGGACTTAGTTGAAAGTAGTGTATATGATATACCTATGATCAGTTTTCTTTTTTCCTAAAGAATGCAGAGGTAGTTTTTGAGAATGACTAATGGCTTTGTCTTAATGCAATTTCACCCTTTGAAAGTCATTAGTGGGGAATAAAGTGAATGTATTCCGTAAGTATGAGACGTAAAATATTCCCTTTATAGAGAAAGAGAAAGATAGTATAATTAGAGTTGATTTTATCCTTATTTTCTACTCGATTTATTTTTAATTTTTCTTTACAAAAGAAATCTGTGACAATTCTAAGGCTCTTACTGGAGCTTTCTCTACATTCTAGGATTGAATGATGATTATTTCATTTATATCACACTTCGAAGTAACATGAGAGCTATTTTACATTCCCGAAACATGGTTTAGAAATCCTTTTTTTTATATATTTACTGTAGTATATAGGCCTTTTATGTTATATTAACTTTTATAAATAAATATTTTATCGAGTTTGTATATAATTTTCATTTATCTCTTGCTTGATTATTCTCATACAGAGTTCTAGATATGGGTTTTGTTAAAAAACATACCTTGTTAAAAATAGAGTATGTGATTCTTTTTACCATTTTCAAAGTGGTCTTAATATTGGTATATATTTTGTTTATTTTTCACGCTGACATTTTCAAATGTTTGATACTCCGTTCTGAATTGGAGGATTTTTTTTGTTACTATTTTGACTTCCCTTTAAAGGTATTCAGATTCGTACGTACCTTTTTCGATCAGTATTTTGACTTTTTTCCACGCAGTGATTGAATTTTTTCTCTTTCCCATTAATAATAAATGTTGCTCAGTTTGCATGCATAAATTTCTTACTGTGCATTTCCCATTTTTTTTAAATTACAGATGATAATAGTGCTCTTCAAATAGAAAAGAAAAGTGTTTATTTTAATTTTTAATTTAAAGCAGAATAAGCATGAAAGCATCAGATAATAATTGCAATACCTTTTGAAAAAAATCCCCGAAGCATAACTATTAGGGAAATTTAGCATGAATAAAGCTCATACATAAATAATGAAAGGATTTATAATTCAAGCAGTAGGATCGATCGATGGCTAGCATTTGTTTATTGAATGCAAAAACAGTGATTAACGAGTCATCCTTGCTGGATATATGCACGTACGCACGATGCAAGCATTTATAAACATTATCTTATTTTGTGATACATTATTTCAGGCATTCATTAATTGTTGCTGCAAATCTGCTACATTTTGGTATATCTGAATTCTGCCCATTGCCCCCATTCAAGTTCGAAGGGAAGAACGCCCGGTAAATTTGCCGATTAAGGAAGACTATCAACAACCAGGATGCAGTCTAGATATACAGGGTGATACCGAATTCATGGTACAAACCTTAAGGATAGATACAGGACATTGTAACGATCAATTATTGTAGAGGAATGTGTGAGCACAAGAGACGCAGTGAGGTGCAAAGAGGGGAAGTAAAAGAAAAGAGAAATGGAGTTATCATAAGGTTGGTTGTGTTGTCTATAGGGGGTAGTAGATATCTAGCCACCATTTTACATGACGCAGTAGGGGAAAGAGCCAGAAGCAATTGTGGACGTCTACGATAGGAAACTTTATGTATGCCGAAAATGTATCATGCATTACGAAACGAAAAATTATATTTATCGGGTGCCAGCGGTGATCACTTATACCCAGTGCATGCATTACGTGTACAGTCGTGCAAATGGTAACGGAGAGATGCGCTACGAATGTATCACGTGCAGTTTCCTGATCGACGAATGCCGGATCACAAAATTTTTCAGTGGTTATATCGTCTACTTCGTGAAACACATTCCTTCCACGTCACCAGATATGATGCTGGTCAACGATGAGCTGTACGCAGTCCAAACTTGGAAGGAAGAATCTTGAGCATTGTGGCTGATAAACCAGAGTCAAGTACAAGAGCTGTTGCTGATCACGTGTGAGACATCAGACCGTTTGTAGAGTGTTAAATGAAAATCGCTTACACTTCTTCCATTTTATCGAGTACAAGCTTTGAATCCGGCAGATCATCTTCTACGACTGTCAGTGAGTGGTACAACAATGTGCGCTGCAGCTGGACTTCATAGCTCAAGTGCTGACCAGTTATGTGAACAGTTATTGTAAACATTATATATATTATATATAATGGGAATAAGAAATATTATTTTTTTTTGTTATTTAAAATGAAAAGAATAGTTAGAAATGATTAAGTGTTATGTGACAAATTAATGTGATGATAAATTACACGTAAATAATAATCAGAAACTTTATTGGAATTGTTGTAAAAAAAATTAAATGAATCTTATTTGAAAATCATTATAATTTTTTCGGTAGTAGTTTTTGAATAAAATGGAATTCTTAGAAATTTAAAACAATAATCACATGTAATATGAAGAATCTTCAAAAGTTGTATAGAACATCGAAAATAGAAGAAATTATATTTTTATGAAATATGCAGCACCCTCGTTACTGCATAGTGTATTTAATTAACCTAAATAATTGAGGTCTGTGAAATCGAAAAATAGAGATGTATACTGAAGGGAGAGCAAAAGCAAAAAGAAAACAAAATCAGGTATAATGACACAGTATATAGGACTACTTTTCTCTTTACTAGTTCTAATTATAGTTTTCATAGATTTTCAAAATTCCAGTTTAATTTTATTCAGAGGAAATAAGATTGATTATATCACAGATTAAAGTTAATTAAAGTTAACTGACATAATTATGATTTATAGACTGAGTAAAAAGGAAATAGCATATATCAATAAGTTGTAAATCCTAAGAATGCTAAGAAATTATACTAATTTTCCGTTTTTTAATAACAGTTCATCAAGTTTAGTTTTGGAAATTCCTGTGTTTGCTTGTGACTTATTAAAAGTCTAATCAATCCTAAATATATAACGAATCCTTCTATTTTCAAAACTGTAGAAAATTAAAATAAACTATTCTAATTAAAAAAACAATTGATGTTAATTAAAAGGAATTAATATTAATTGCTCAGATGAAAATATTAGGTTAAGCTGATTAAGTTTATTTTATGAAAGCAACAACATTATACTTAACAGTCAATTTAATTACAACATCATACGAGGAATTAAATTTTCTTCGGTTTCGGGAAGGAATAATCTACCTCCGTTCTTTTTTATAAAGTTACAACAAAGAGGTACAAATTAAATGAAAAAAAAAATTATTTTGAGTTTTTTTTTAGCCTTATGACTTGATAATAAAGATTCATTATGTTTGAAAAAAAAATAAACTTTTTAAAGAATGTAAAATGTGATTACTAGTATTTTGATTGGGATTTATCTTGAAATTTGAAGCTTCATTAATTTTCTTTCTATTTTTTTATTTCATAGTGTGAAGCTAAGAATAAATAGATATATAATTAAAATACATTTTTATAATTAAAACACATAGTGGGATTATTAGAGATTAATTTGAAAACTAAATTGGTTTCAAAATGAAAATTTCTGTGCCAAGAAAATTTTTGTGTGAGAGAAAGAGAGAGGCAATTTGTAAAAGCAGCATATTTTTCAATTCCTACTATTAGTTCCCTCACTTTTCCCGAAATGTATATATTTATTTATATATATATCTTGTTTAAATTATCAATAGTTAATAAAATACTTTTTATTTATTTACTCAAGTTTAAAGAAATATTTTTAAACTTGTAGTGGATGACACTTGATGTTAATACAGATTTTTCAAATATTAATTCATTAATTAATTTAAATTAATTAATTATAGTTTCATATGAGAGAAAAAAATTAAATTTTTCCCGAATGAAGGCAATAGATGGAGACATTATACATTGATTATTGCAAGGAAATTCACTTTCTATTTTGCCACTTAATATTGTGATTCTGTCATATGAATATACATATTTATATTAATTGTAATTATTTAATAAAAAGTAACTAAAATTAAATTTTTATTTGTTCACGTAAGTAGGAATTGACTTAAATTTTTTTTTATATTACTTATTTTTTGTGATTAATAATTCTTATTAAAATCTTCATTTAAATTTCATTAATCAAATAATATTGTCTGTAACATACAGAATAATAATTTTTACTATCAAACAATTAATCTTTACGTGTAGCTGAAGAACTGAAAAATATTTTTCACTTGAGAAATTTTACGAAGTCAAAATTTGAGAAATAAAAATACGCAAATTATATACCTTAGAGGAAAAATGTTGTTTAGTTAACTTATATTTATTTAATAAGTTTAAGTATTGCATCTGTCTATAAATAGAGTTTTTACAAATATTTTTAAATAAAAACCTATCAAGAGTATAACAAACACCATACTAAAATTTTGATTTGTGTAATAGGTGGTAAACTAAAAATTTACAAAATTTTTCATAATTTTAATCACTCTAGAGCAGGGGTGGGTAAATAGCAGCCCGCGGGTCCCATGCAGTCCACAAAGAATTTTTTTGCATCCCCTAAGACAGGCAGAAAATGTTTTTTATATTTGGATCAACGTATATTTGTAAGCAAAGTGTTTCTTGCATGAAGATCAAGAGTAAATAGAGATGCAAATTGGCTGACATGAACTTTCAGGCGGGGACGTCTTAAGGCAAGAGCCAACTGGGCCTGGGACCAGGGCCTCACTCTTCATGGGGACCTCGTTTCAGTCTCGACTCTGTTTTAAGATCCTAAACCGGATAATTTTTAGGCCAAATATTAGTCCCGTTCAAAATCTCCAAAAAACAGGAAATTTCAAACTTTATATCAACCGGTAAAAGTGATAAGACTGTATTATTATGTCATGACCGTTGTCCATGTCTAGGCCTAGGCCTAATACCATAAACAGCCATTCAACTCATTTAATTGAAATGTGGCCATCGGTCGAATCAGTTTGTACCTAGGCTTTTGAGATTGGGAGTAGAGCACATTTATTTGTTTCAAATTAACATTTGAACGAGTATTTCACAATGCATGTTATATACTGTCTACCTCTAAAGATCTCAGGTAGGGCCTACTTTTGTATAAGGGTCCAGGGCCTTAAAAAAACTTCTCTGGGCCCAGGGCCTCAAAGAGTCTTAAGACGTCTCTGCTTGCAAGCAGTGATGAGAATTTCAACAAGCAATCTCACTCCTAATTTAAGAAAAATGTAGAAATGCGTGATAGAGTACATTTGTGTCTCTGTAAACTAATTCGGAAATTAAATGTTCTTGTAGTTATAAATACAAAATTAGCTCTGTAAATAAATTGAATAAAACTGTCCCTATTTTATTTAACTTAATATTTATGGATATTAATATGGTACAACGTATACCTTTTCTGAGATGGGGCCGTGGGTAGCCTAGTGGTTAGAGCACCGGACTCCAGACCGGAAGGCCTGGGTTCGATGTCCAATGCCACCAAATATCCTTCGAGTACACACTCGAAGTGCTCGTTAAATCAGTGGGTCCGAAAGTCTTGTGGGCGGTCGCAGCTGAAATCACGAATGCAGAGGTCTGGAGAATATTTCTCTCCCCTTCAGTTCCATGCTTAAATTATAGAGGTGGAGTTCGGTGGTGTCGCCATCTATCGTAAAGATCTATCATCTCTTCGGGAATTTTAACGAGCTAAATCGTACTGTCACCTGTATGATGCTCAAGGCTAAGGCCAACGACAGGCGTACATATAGCCCCTTGCCACGATGAATTTTGTGGGTCTCGATCTGACTCCGTCAGACAAGTGGCATTAGAAACAACAGCACAACAACAACCTTTTCTGAGATGCAAAATTAATGAATGCCAATGAATGCAATCATTTTAAAAAGACGGGGCCCTTCGGTATCCTCCGCTTCCACAATATTTCCTTTCAGCCAAAACTATTGCCTACTTCCGTTCTGAAGTATAAGATTCATGGTCAAAGATAGAAATATTTTAGTGTATAGGTTGTGATATGACCGATCTTTGTCGACCATATCGTGGGGTTTCAGCGTAAGTTAGATGTGTGGGATTCTCGAAATGAAGAGACATTTTAGAATTCTTACTATGACTTTTATTAAGAGTTTAACTTAAATTACTTATATGTCAAACAAACTTATATTAAGTGAGAATAAACCAAAACACGTAGCCGTAGTTAACACAGATCGCGCAATTGGATCACTTATCTAAATAATTATATTATCCGCCTACTCTCAATCTTAATAATATTTCGAATTCGGAAAATAA
>BMAV01012162.1:177390-212167 GCA_019973955.1 Trichonephila inaurata madagascariensis | reverse complement strand
CCCCTTCCCCTAACTACCACCCCACCCCCCACGGGAGGATGTTTGATCTCTCGACAGATTTAGCGTGCATCGCTCCCCTGCATGACGGGTCTTAAGTGGTACTGGGCTCGAACTCGTGACATGGCCCGCCATGATCCGATACCTATACCACACGGCTACCTCCACCACGTACCATTGCATTTAGTGACTAATTCTATGTACCAAAGCCAGATTTGGCGACTAATTCCAGATCCCATTTCGTGATTTGGCGACTAAAAGATTAAGAGTAGCCCTAAAAGCGAAAACGTTTTCTTTGCGTCAGCTATTTCTTATCATAATATAAGGAATTGTCCAGTCTTTCTGAAAATGGAAATAGAAATAAAAGACTTGTGCATGTGAAACAAAAATAATTTTTTCTAACTCAGGGAGGGGCAAACTTTTTCGTTCTCGGGCCAAAAATTAAAAAAAAAAGTGTATAAGTAAATGACAGTTAAAAAAACTAAAAATACATGCTGTTACCGTAGATCGAACTAAAAAATGAGAAATAAGTTATATTTTAAAAAACTAACTGACCCACTTTTATGGTTAATCGAACTAAAAAGTAAAAGAATAATTCTTAATATAAGAAAATAAAAATTTGCTAGAAAATTAATGTTATTGTGGTAAAAGTGTGGGGTGTATGCTTTGTACTAAATTTTTACACTAACGCAGCATTCCGGAATAGAACTAGTAAGAAATTATAACAATTGATATAGAGCACCCCACGCTTATACCCCAATGACATTAATTTTCTCGTAAATCATTTTATTCTTATATTAAGAATTATTCTTTTCATTTTTAGTTCGATTAACCAAAAAAGATTTTTTTTTTTTAGTTTTTTTAAACTATAATTTTTAGAATGTCGCGTTGCTTTGAACAAGCAATCATCAATCAGTCTTTGAAACTTGAAAAATCATTCTTTTCTCTTTAAAGAAAAGTAGGCATTTGATGTTTCCTTCTAACTTAACAAATTACTCTCTTCTCATTACAGAAAGGTAGAAATTTGATCTTTTGCTGAAACTTAACAAATTACTCTTTTCTCATTAAAGAAAAGTGGAAATTTGATGTTTCCTTTTAACTTGACAAATCCCTCTATTTTCATCAAAGCCAAATAGACATTTGATGTTTCCAGCAAAGCTATTGAGTTCTTGGACCAGGAACTTAAATACAAATAGTAAACCAAGCGGATGGAAAAGATAACTTTAAAATGAAAACGAAGTAGTCAAATATCAAAAAGGCCTCATTTTTCAGAAATATTTACAATTTATTATTTTGGATATTTTCACAGTTAAAAGTTCTTACGTTTTTTTTTTTTTTTTTTTTTTTTTTTTTGGGAACCATTTATTTTTAAAGAAATGTTTAAAAAAAAAAAAAAGTTTTTTAAAAAAAAATTTTATTTTTTTTCTTTTTCGTTAAATAGAGGGGTTTAATTTTTAATACATATCAGAAGTATAAAAATATTTGCTAGAAATCATTTAAAAATAAACCAAGTCTAAAAATAAAACATTGAATTTTAGAAGATTTAAACTCTTACTCAATTTTTTTTATCCAAAATGTTCCAAAAATTAAATTTTTTATTGCATATAACTAAGCATAATACTTAGTGTAATGTGAAAATGGAAGTATTTTATTTTAATTTTCAATTTTAAAGTCTTTAAACTATTTTTTATTTTATAATTGGGGAACGCAAAAACCATAAATGTTTGCTTTTAATAAATGCACTCTACATGCCATAAAGAATGTTCCATACATCTTAAAAGAATTTCTCTAATAATTACAAAAAAAAAATTCATTTTCGTACCTCTTTTTTAAATGGTTAAGGATTTTGTGTGCATATATATGTACACACAATTTGAAGTATGTTGTAATATTAAGTCTTCGCGACTGCAATTGGAACAGAGATAATAATGGCCTTTTTGGATTTTCTTTCCATTTTCATTTCTTCTCAAGTAACAAATTGCACGTTGCTTTGACAATCTCTGTTCTATATGGAATATTTTCAAGAATCTGAATTCCTGATTTCAATGAAAAATTTCCACCTTCACCACAAAGAAAATTTCGGACAAGAAGTATTTCAGTATTATGGACAAATTGCATTTTTTAAGAGCACTAACACTAATTATCCATTATAACAATATACGAGCAAATCAAAGATAGAAAGAAGAAAATATGAGTGCCCGTACCATGTACGTGCAAACCGGTTGCGGCCAGCTTTCGGGAGCACGTACGACTTACGGGCAAACCAGTTACGTTCGGAACTGTGATTTTAAAAAGGCGCATAAATGGATAATTTTCATGATGTTTAGTATCACTTAGATTAGAATACACGTATAAAATTGTTTTAAGGACATTTTGGCAAAAAATTTATTTAAATACAATATTTCGGCAAAAAATTAACTTTAACTTTTATTAAAAATGTCCTCCTTTTGTGAAAAAGGCTTCTATTATTGTAATATTTTGCCTGTATATAGCTCAGACCTCTGTACAGAGGCTCAACTATGATTTTTTGAAAAATGCACATTATTTTCAGAGTTACAGCCATTTGAAATAATTATCGGCGTTTTTTTTCTTAAAATTTCTCCCCTCTGTTGTCGTAAAACATGGATAAACCCACTTTTAAGTTATATATTTCAAAAAATCTAGTTGAGCCTCTGTAAAGAGGTCTGAGCCATACGCAGACAAAATATTATTGTAATAGAAGCATTTTTCACAAAAGGAGAACATTTTGGAAAAAGGTTATTCTAAGTTAATTTTTTGCCGAAATATTGTATTTATATAATTTTTTTTGTCAAAATAACCTTAAAACAATTTTATACATGTATTCTAATCTAAGTGACACTAAATATCATGAAAATTATCCATTTATGCGCTTTTTTGAAATCACGGTTCCGAACGCAGTCGGATATCTTAAGGTATTAATACCCAAATATTTTTAGTTTGGTGCATATGAAATGTCAGATTTTCCTTACATGTGAACATTTGTCTCCTTGTTTTCGTTGTGCTTTGGTTTTTGGCATAACCTAGTTTATAGTCGGATTCTCCTTTGCTAGAGTCACACTTCAACAAAAAAAATTCTCGAAAGTATTCCATTTCTGTTTTAGATTATTATTATTATTTATTTTAGATTTCGTAAGGATATGAATTCAACCTATATTCGTGCAATTTTTTTTATATGAGTATAAACTTGGTGATAATGCTGTAAAATCTAAATGCAATATAAACCAGGCATTTGGAGAAAATACAACTAACGATCGAAAGGTGCAGCTTTAGTTTGAAAAATTTCAGTCTGGGGATTCTTCCCTGCAAAATGAACTAAGTGGACTACCTAAAATATCTGTGAAAAATTATACTCTGAAAGCTTTAATGGAGACGAATCCAATTGTATTTATTATACTGACAGTACATTGATGAAATGCACGAAAAATTGAAGATTGTATGCCCAACACTTATTAGTCGGCATGGCTCAATACTTCTTCACGACAATTCTCGGCCGCATACTTCATACAAAACAACTGCGAAAATAAACTAATTAAAATATGAAATTTTGCTGCTGCCAGCTTATCCACCGGATGTTTCACCAAGTGAATTTAATTTTTTGAAACATTTAGAACAGTTTTTATAGGCCAAAAAGTATAAAAATGAAGACTGTCTGAAAAATTCTATACCTAGTTAATTGATTCTAAAGATCAGAACTTCTTTAAGATAGGCATCTCTGCATCAAAATCTCGGTATAAAAGGTGTACTGAAGCATACGGGGCATATTCTGATTAAACAGCTTTTGAAAAAATGACATGGTGTTTTATGTGTGTATACTTTTACAATAGTAACGTTTTTAAGACTTTTCATAAGAACCAATCTAGTAATAATAACCAATCAATTTTCCGAAGATGCTTTGTTTTGGAAATGGTAAAATATATAGAAACATGAGGTATGGATTTTAATGTCTACAATCAAGCTTATTAAATACTAAGTGACACGCATATCATTTTTGAAATTAGCTTGTTGAGATATGATTCTACAGGACGTAGATCATATAATGCAAGTTGTATACTTATATTATGTATTACAAGGTAATTATAAAAATAAAACTCGCAAGTTCCTAAATCCCTGCGTAAAGCTCTTACATTTAGATATTCCCCTTTCTAATTTGAGAAAAATTAGTCATTAGAACAAATCTAGAAACATAGAATCAAGCTAGATCACAAATGTTATCAAGGATTGAGAAAACAGTTTAAATAAATCTAAATACATAATTTGCAAAACAAAAACACAGTTATACAAGACTCTAGTACAGTGCTTCTCCAACTTTCAATATTTGTGACCCAATATTGCGACCCAATACCCCTCATTCAATAACACTGTATTGAATTCAATAATACTGTACTTTGACGCTAAATCTGCAATACCACTTTAATCTATTAAGTGCCACCGGCGTATATAAACGTATCAGTCAGTCAACGCGTTAATCTCCTCTGACGTATGTATACGTCTTTCCGAAGTACCATCTTTTCTCTGCACTGCTATCCATTAAATCATTCCGAAGGCATTGGAATGCAATAAAAGGACCTTGACAATGTTTGCGAAAAATTTATTTACTTCGGAATATTTTCTTCCCCCCCCCCCCCCATACATCACATACGCTCATCTATGTGGTAATTGGGAAGTGAATCGCGTAACTTTTAGTCGGCCGTTAAGGGATTAATTATAAACCGTACAAATTATAAAATTAAGTGTTATTTTTTGTATAACTATCCCATGAGGTCACTGGTAATTATTAAACTTGTTCTTAATTTAGTATTGTGAAATTAATTATAAAATACATTGAGTATCACTGATACATTTATAAGTATAATATATCCATGTAAATGTGTATTTTATTTTTTATTATGTCAGAATGTGTATTTTGTTTGTTACACTTTCAGTAAATTATTTTCTAAGTAATCTTTTGTTTTTACCTTTCGATATGCTCGCGCCCCCTCGTAGAGTTGTCACACTCCCCAAGGGGGGCGCGTCTCACAGTTTGAGAAACGCTGCTCTACTAAGATCAATTTATACGACAGCGAATGCTGAACAATTAACAAAGAAGATGAAGAGAAACGGATGACTTTCGACGGACAAAATCCTACGAAAAAATTTTGGTGCAGTTAGAGAACATGAAATCTGGAGAATACGTTACAACCTTGAACTTCAGTCGAAATACAGAGAACCGAACATAGTCAAAGTGATCAAAGCTTTCCAAATAAGGTGACCGGGACTTGTATTTCGATATATAGATGAAAATCCTGTAAAGAAAATAACTTTCCAAACACCAGAGGGAAAAAAGAAAAAAGGAAGACAGAGAACATGCTGGATGGATAAAGTAGAAAAGTGGTTGAAGAACTTGGGAGTGAACCGCGCGCGCGCGATGGACGAACATAGCCTCAAATTGATCAAGATGGTCTAAGCTGACTGAGACAGCCTTGGCCAGTAACCGGTTGTAGTGCTTTGAAAGAAGAACAAATGAAGATTGAAATTGTACATAATGGTACTTCTTGTACAAGTTTCTTCCTGTTATTGTATTAAGAATCTTTTGTGTTTTTAAAAATATTTCGAAGAATATCATGTGTATTATGAAACATGCGATGACAAAATGTACAATCAATGCAAAAACTTTAATTCATTAATCTTTTGCTTTAAAAATTTAGAAATTTTACTCATTAATTTTTGTATAGATTTATTACAATTGAAAAAACTGTTCAAAAGTTTTGAAATATAACTCTCTTAACTTCAAGTTTTTGACACATGAAGATGTAAGATTCAATTTAACAGTTCCGTTATTCCAGGTGATGAATTTTGCCTTAAATCAATTTCGAACAAAGCTAAGGAACAAAAAGACATGATAAAAAAAATGAAGATTTTGGAAGAGTAACTTGATGCAATGTTGCTACAAATATCGATTTTTTGAATTCATGATAAAGGGTTTCTCCCATATTCCTTTATAATATTTTCAAAAGTTTTGTTTCTAGTTTTGTAAGATTTCGTTCCCAAAAATTTACCAATAGAAAGACAGAGAATTTCTTTAATTTATAAACACTTTTAAGTATTTATACAAGGTGTTGCCGAACTCGACCAACAAATTCAGATGGGTGATAATAGGCAGCATGGTGATAACAAATCGAAAGAGAACATGAGGTCGCAAACCAAGTTTAGTCGGAGTAAATTGCGATGTCGAGTGAAATGAAAAGGGGCAATAAGAGCTAAGAAATACATTTATTAGAAGTAAATCATGCTTACAATACGAACAATTCATCTCAGCTAAATGTTAAAAATGTGCTCCAAGGGATTGTCACAGGAATTGTTATAAGTTGCGGCCTCATAGTTGCACAACCGACACCGACGGACGCATTCAAAAAATCCGTTGTGCTGGCGATGTCAGATGAAGTGACAAGTATCCGTGCCTTGAGATCCTCCATTTTAGCCACTAGTGCCTCATACACAAACGATTTCACGTGGTCTCAGAAGAAGAAATCCGAGGGGTTAAGGTCCAGGAAGTCTGAAGGCCAAGCAATTGGTCTGCCGCGTCCAGTACACCTCTCGGGATATGTAGCTTGAAGGTGGTTACGCACCGCAATTGAAAAATGTACTAGTTCAGCATCTTGCATGAACCACATGTTCTGATGCGCAAGGGCCACTACTCCCTGCAGCAACTCCGGAAGAAGTCAAAAATTTGCATAAGGGCAGGTCTGTTTAACCCTATACAGCGATGCAAATCCCCGCATTCGTTTGGCCACTCTCCTCGCTTTGCTCATCGTCCTCCCGACAGCTACTATTATCTCGATTTTTACTAACTAAACATGGAATGATTTGTCATTCCCATGCTGCTTACTGTCACCTTTCTGAATTTGTTCGATCTACTTCGGTAACACCCTGTATATAGTGAGGATGAAAAAGTCTCTCCAATTCAAATCGATTTGTCTGTATTAGTTCAAAATATTGGCAGTAGCGTTTTTTTCAAATAATCAGTGTCTTTATCTTTAAAACATTCTAATAACATCATTCGTCATATTTATTGATTCATTAACATTGAACTAGCACTTGTATGATAGAAAATTTGTGACGATGGATTTATTAATAACTCTAATCAAATAACGAGGAAGACACACTTCCGAGTCGGTATTCTATTATAAGTTATCTTAAATACTATATCTACGAGAGGATTCTGCAACTTAAAAAATACAATGTGCATTATTTTCATTAAGGTATCCGACAACGTTCGGAACCGTGATTTTGTAAAGCGCATAAATGGATAATTTTCATGATATTTAATATCACTTGGATTAGAATACATGTATAAAATTGTTTTATAAGGACATTTTAACAAAAAAATTATTTAAATACAATATTTCGGCAAAATTTAACTTAGAATAACCTTTTTTCAAAATGTTCTCCTTTTTTAAAAAATGCTTCTATTGTATTAATATTTTGCCTGTCTATAGCTCAGACCTCTGTACAGAGGCTCAACTAGAATTTTTGAAATATATAATTTAGAAGTGGGTTTATACATATTTTACGACAACAGAGAGGAGCAATTTTAAGAAAAAAACGCCGATAATTATTTCAATTGGTGGCAACTCTGAAAATAATGTGAATTTTTCAAAAATTCTTGTTGAGCCTATGTAAAGAGGTTTGAGCTATATACAGGCAAAACATTAAAATAATATAGAAGCATTTTTCACAAAAGGAGAACATTTTGAAAAGAGATTATTCTAAGTTAATTTTTTACCAAAATATTGTATTTAAATAAATTGTTTTTGTCAAAATGTCCTTAAAACAATTGTATACATGTATTCTAATCTAAGTGACACTAAATATCATGACAATTATCCATTTATGCGCTTTTTTAAAATCACGGTTCCGAACGTAGTCGGATACCTTAAATGAGGATCTTTAGAAGAGAGAACGAGATCCGAACCCGTTGTTACGATCCGAATGTTACGAATTCACTATTCTTCTGATCATGTCATTATGATCCTTGTTAACCTTAGTATATGTGTAGGTGTGATTAAAGAACCAATTTGAAACTAATGTATTTTAAAAACATAACTACCGAATTTAAACTTGTTTCTTAAAAATTTTATTTTTACTCTCAAAGATAAAACTAGATTTAACCTACAATAGAAAAAAAATAGTGTTGAAAATGTTATTTTAATTTCTTTCAAAGTCAACATCAATAAAATAATGTCTTTGAAAAGCAATTCAGATAGAAAAACACAGTTACCTCAAGTAGAGATTCTTTGAAATAAAATTTAACCTTTCACTAACAAAATTGGAGAAAGTGACAGATTGCTCTGGGAAAAAATGGACGAAAAGAAAATGTAATCCAGCTCAAATGTAAATTTAAATCAATATTTTATTTAAAAGAGTTTAAAAGCCACAAAATCATACATTTTTCGATTCTTTTCATTTTTGAATAATAAAAGTCTTTAAAGCATTTAATTCATAATGGCTTTCTTTAAATCAGAATTCTGAGGCTTCATAAATAATTTAAGCTTTTTTAAAGTTCCTAAAAATAACTACCTTTCTTTCAAAAAATTGAAAATGAAATCTGCATATGTTCCCTCAAAACTAAACGGTCTTGAACAAATAAAAATGTAATAAAAATGTCAGAAAAGTAAAGGAAATTAAATAAATATTTAAATTTAACTATATTTCTCTATATTTCCTAAAGGGTTTGATAATGAAAATGATCTTTAACTACTTATATATCACCAGCAGAAGGGAATAATAGTCTACTTTAATTTAATTTATCAAGCGAAGGGCATTTCTTTTCAAATTTTCAACAAATCTTGCTTCGTTACTTTGATTACGCATAGAATAACAAACAAATAATTAGAAGGAATTAGGTATTATATTATAGCTACAAATGAAAATCAACTTCATAGTAGCTTTGTACTGTTAACAAATAGCTCTATATTAATGGTTTTGGGAAAATTGACATTTGTGACCATTTTATTCTATAAAACAATAATAAATGTATTGTAATGAAATACATGTTGAAATTATTTTTTTTAAAAGTTTAAGAAAAACTAAATATTTGACATAATTCAAACATAATTCCCCATCATTATTTATATAGCTAAACATGATTTGTTTCTAAAACTGAATTATTTTCAATATACACTCATGCCCATAAATTAAGGATAATTCAGAATCACATGGAAATCGAACTCTTGACTAAAATTTTCTGAAGAGTTATCACATACATCTTCAACAGTACTATGCAAATTACAGGAAGCCTTCATATGACACCAATAGTACGTTACAATGGCGAGAGTGTAAAAGAGGGGTATATAAGGAATGGTGGTAAAGTAGTAAAATTGTTCACAAGCGTTTTGTAAGCCAATCAGTAACATAACCGAATAGAACAGTGCGAAAATTGACCGTTAAACGGGTTAATCACATGACGTCTATCAAATAATGTGATTAGATGATGCAATATGAACATACGTAATAAAATTGATGATTCAATATCAACATCGGGTGATTGTTACGTTTCAATATATAACACTGAGCCTTTTTGGGGTATATAGTGCCTGAAATCTACGACATCAATGGACCATCTTTTAAATTACATGTTATTTTGAAAATTATTTATTTCCTTTTTTTAAAATGATTTTTTATTAAATTTTTATCTATAATAAACATTTGAGGGACTTCTTTATTGCATAAAAATAACATAAAGAGTAACTGTGTAAAAAAAGGAGCACATACAAAAATACGTTTGAGTGTATAAAGAAAATGGATTAGAGAGAGTGGTGATCAATTGTAGGTGATCAGAAATCCTAAAGTTCTGTATTTGTTGTTGTTGCTCATCTCCATGTCTAGCCAAGCTAGATCAAGTTCATGATTTCACTCACTCTCAAAAAGTCCAACACCGTTAGAGGGTCTTCATAAAAATCTTGTTTTGTAACCTCCAAGCAGTCAAGAATGTCTTCTGGAGATGCCTGGTAGGCAGAAAACCTAACACACGTCGGAAGAACATTGTTTCCATCCTTAAAAGTCAAAATTCGGAGGTGGCCACTCCGGAAACGAGTTAGAATAGTTTTTTCATGCCTGCTGCATTGAAGGGAAAGAGAACCACGAGGGCGGTTTTGTGTATTTGGGTAAGTAAAATAACATTGTACATCTATTTATACAATATTTATTGGAGCTGGTGCATACAGTAAACTATTTTCCCAATGTAATCCTGTGGGACATTTCATGTCGAATTTTGGCGCAGAGATCCTTGCAATCTCAGTAGCTCTGGAAAACCTCAAGTAAAAGATTCCAAAGCAGTCATTCAAACTGTAGTTATAAATCATAACACAGATACTCAGATTATTTCGGAAATAAGACAAACCTTGAACTTTTTTTTTTATAAATACAACAAAACCATCGTTTTTCAATGGATCCCTTCACATCTAGCCACGAGAGGAATATTAAACCACAAGAAAACAAACCTTTTCCTGCAGAGTCACTTAAAAACATATTTTTGAGAAATTAGTGGTTATTCTTAAATTTGACCAGGCAGCAATATCAACAGGCGAATTCTAGACTCACATTCACGACACTTGGAAAAGGTTTTGTCAAAAGCACCGTAAAGAGGTTGTGGCAAACTTCAGACTGCAAATAGGCCATGATTGCAGGACACACATCTCTTAATAAAATAGGCACCCTTCCATCTAGTATATACCTAATATGCAATTCGGGTATCATGAATGCAGAGCATCTTCTTATAAGCCCAGAACTATACAAAGAGTCTTAAGACCGTGGTGAGATAAGGAAAGTATACTGGTATGCTAAATCTTTCATGAACTCCTTGTAAAGACTATATCTCTTATGTTCCTTTTCTTGTTTACATTTTTAACTTTTTCTTTTGTTCTCATGTTAATCTCTGTCCTGGTTATATCTTTAAATGTTTGTTCTTTTTCATTATTTATCATTGTTCTTGTACCATACTTGAGCTTTTTTATATGTTAGGATTGATCCTTACAATGGACTAAATTCATGGCGGTCACATGATAAAGGCGATCACGTGTTCTTCATTGATTAAAAACTGACATACTAGTAGTTCTACTTGTAATGCTTAGATAACATTTAAAATTTGATGATTGGTTAAAGAGTTATATATAAAATTCTTCAAATAAATTTTTTAATTAAAAAAACCCCTTACCACTCTGTGTATACTTTTAAATTAAGCTCATTTTGCTTAACTATGTACATTATTATCGTTGGCAGATTTGTTCTTTTTAAAAAAAAGTTTCAGGAAAAAGCAAAAGTTGGCAACGGTAAAGCACATGAATTAATTAGCTGGAAACGCGTGATTACATTTATGATATAGCTATGACGTCACATGAATTTATAAATTGATTGGTTGGAAGCACGTGACTGCAGTTATCACGTGACTATGACGTCACATGAATTTAGCCTATTAAGCCATTATGGGCTACAACATATAATATTATTCGTATTATTTTGATTTTTAATAGCATACTGTTTGTCCATACGTGCAATTTTCTGCTGAAGTGGGAGATAAAAAAGTAAGTAGGTATAAGTATAAAAATTATAAAGTAAGCTTAACCCTACTTTACTACCTTCAGTTTGTGACAGCTTCAGAAAACATATTAGTTTTCCATTTTGGTCAATTGACTTTTCTTCATATATTGATTTTTTGTTCTTGGTTTTCGATTTAAGAATTTAAGCTTTCTTCTAACTTTATATTATTTTATTATTTATTTTTATTATTGGTGAATGTAGGAAGTGTCTCAAAGATCATGATGAATTATTTTCGGATTTAAACTAGTTATATCTGTATGAAATTTTTATTTTTGAAAACATATGGTTATGATTGATTTTGTCTGCTCTGTATTATTGATAAATGGTTCCAATATAATTCAAACTTTTCAAAAAATATTTTAAAAGTCTTTACAAGTTTAGTATACTTTTTATTCTTCAAATTATTTTTTATATTTGCATCTTTAATCTTTTATTGATAAGGAAAAGCAATTTACTATTTTTTTTTTGCAACGTTAGATTATTCATTTGTATTAAATTGTAGTATAATGAGAATATATAATACAGTTATTAAAAGGTTAATACCTAGTTATAATGAGACAATTAAGCTTAAAACTCAAAATTACTTTTGAAAAAAAAAGAACAATTAATTTAGAAACTTAAATTTACTAAAAGGAAAAATAGCAATATATAATCAAAATTAGTGAAATATTTCTCTAACATGTTGAAAATACTTAAATATTCATTAAAATTAATTGTAAGCAAATCATCTTATTTTTTTATTGATATTAAATTAATAAATTACTTTATCTAAGAAACTAAAAGCTATTTTTAAGAAATGGGCTTTTAATTTAATAATTTAAATTTAATAATTTAATAATTTTTTCTTTTAAAAAAAATACAAAAACACAATTTTTTAAACTATCTGTTTACCAAATTTTGTAAAAAAAATCCTTTTATAATTATTTTTATAGCTATATTTTTAATTTATTTTAGTACTAAAAACATAAATCACGCGTTTTTTTTCATAGTAAGTTAATTAAGAAATTTTCGAGACGTATTGAATGGAACTAATAATTACGTTTTATTCAGAACAAGTGTATCTTGACTATCACTCCACATTCAAAAGACTTTTAGACAAATTCAGTAATAAATTCAAATATGTCTTGTTACAGTTTCTTTTTATTGTTACACACACACACTGGTAAACATTCTCAAATCAGGGTTGTAGCATAGTTTAGATTATGTGGCAGAACACAGATTCTACATGCTTTAGCTCACTGATCTGAAACGTTTTTTAATTAAGTTTTGGGCATGATTAAAGTAGTTTTTGAAAAATAAACTTATTCGATCACATATTTAAATTAATCAGAAGAGCGAATTTTTAATTTTTTAATTAAAAACCCTTATAAACACTAGAACAGTTTACTTTAACAAAAAAAAAAAAAATTAATTAATTTTAGAATTAATTTCTGTTTTTTTTTATTGCAATGGCTTTTTTAATCCCTTCCCTTCCTTCTAAAAGAATTTCGAATTTACTTTTTTTTTGCGAAATGTACCAAAATTGGAAAGCTAAAAGTAAAATTTTTTCGAGGAGTCTACAGCGGAAATTGCAAAGAATATTTAATCCCAATTCGTTTAGATTTCTTTTTCTCTTTTTTTCCCCCTTGAATAAATAACAAAGTACGTTTATTTTCCTCTCTAAAGATTAGATTTACATTTTAAAAATTCAAGTTATAAATCAATCAGTAATGTTATTTCTTCTTCTTAGATTATGTATTATAAATCCAGAGTAATTGTGTGTGTGTGTGTTCTACCGTCGATCTCATCTCATTGTGGGATCCCGAGAAACGAAAAAGTTGATGAACTGGCTAAAAAATGTTGTCACGTCAAGCAAATGCTATTTAACCTAATCAGTTACAAGTCAGCTTCATCGATAGTAAAAATAATTCTTAAAGGCATGAAACAGTTACAATTGGAAGAACGAAGTGCTGAAAAGCCTTGGAAGGATACTACACACACATTCGGAATTTCCAGCACTTTCCCAAGAACACAGCTGTTTCCGCAAGCCCAACTACGCTGCCTGAACTGCGCATGCCCAGCAATTCCGATGTGTATGTAAAAAGAAGTTGTGAGAAATAAATAGATATAGTCCATAAGAGACACATAAATTTTTACTTAAAATCTACCATGGCAAGCTCTATCTGTAAATGTCAACCCACAATATTGAAAATAGGGGATTAAGACCTCTTTGGAGATCATGTGCGCCGATGACCATTCTACCCATTCCATAAGAGACAGTGTTGTAATTGAGTGATGATTATATAAGCTATCGACAAACGAGTAGTCAAAACAAAAGCTGTAGCTGCTTTCCGTTGGCGACACAGCATAACTGCTTCTACTCTTCTGACGGGTCCAATTTGCTTCCTTTCACTAGTTGTCTTGGAGAAATACTTCTTTAATTGTTGTTTTCACAGTCAGTCTTTCTGTCTTTAACCGCCTTCCGTACAAAGAATTGGATTTTATGTTAATTTGGATGCAATTTAAACCTTAGCAGTGTGAGTGTTAGAGTTAGTTATTACGTTGTTATTAAAGTGAGATTAGCGAAGTTCTTTTCAGAAACCTTGGCGAAAGGGAGAAGGAGTTTTAGACAAGATTATAGTCAACCCAGAAGAAGAAGACGAGTGCTCTTCTATCGGATCACACTTAGATAAGTGCTTAGTTATTAGTCTTACGAAGTTAAGATAGTAATCTAAATTGATTACTCTCCATCGGCTTATAATCTTGATTGATCGTAAATTAATTTCCGAAAAAAAATGATTATTTTTATAATTATATCTATGGAATTGGTGTCCCAAACTATACACGCAACCTTTGGGCCGCAACATACTCATCTTCATAGACTTCGAATAGTGGATGACCCTGCTTGCCTCCTCTGCCGCTGTGGTGCATTGTTGAATGCTGAACATCTCGATTGTCCAGCCCAAACGAAGACCTATACCTTCTCCCGATATTGGGAAGTTCGAGACTTGTTTAATCTGTAATCTTTGTCTTTCTGTGTTCCTGTATTTCTGTTCTGTCTTGCCTTGCTGTTTTGTTTTGTATATTGTTTATATCTCCTTTCTGATTTCTGTATATCATTAGGATAATGTCCAGAACGCTACTGCATTTGAAATAAAAAACAAAAGATTATGTATTATGATTTGTGACGGATCTATTCGCGATCCTTCCACTAATCCTCTTGGGAAATCTTTGGGCTATCAATTCGCGTTATTTACAACCAACCACCCTTCGGAAGAAGAAATCGTGATATGCAAATTAATCTTACTATATATAGTCGAAGTTTTCTAACTAGAATAGAGGGTAGGAGTGGATGCAAACCAGAATTCAGGTGAGATTGTTACTGACAGGTATCATTATTGAATTATTATGAATAAATAATTATTAGGATAAAGATTTAAAGTGACGATTGATAACTGAGATTAAATTAATATTAGATTAAATCGGATAATAGATTAGATCCTATATAAAGTAAGGATCAAGTTTGATAGTCTCCTAATCTTTTGTGTATTTAGTCGTTGTTCCACTTTCACGGTTAGCACCGAGACATTCTCTTACTGTTAATAATTGAATTTTTGTGTCGTTATATTGTGTGATCAGTAAATAGATTGACTGGATCATGGCTAGTGTTTCTTCCCTACCTCGTACAAATCTAGGTGCCCAAGAATGAGGCGAAGACCTCTCACAGATTATTGATTTTATTTTCCTTCTTTAAAATGGGTTTTAATGTCAGAAAGGTATAACAAATCCAGACTAAATAATTGTACATTCATAAATTAAATTTTTGCATCTTTTAACTTGTACAGTATTTATATAATTCATTACACTTTAGGTATAAGTTACTTCTAAAATTCTATTCCTTCACCAGTTTATTACTATTGTATGAATTTCATAAGAATATTTAATGATAGCTTTGGATTTTAAATTTATGCAACTGTTCTTTCATAATTTTATTCCCTTTTACAATGTTTAAGGGAAAAACATAATTTAATGCTAAATAAGTAAAATTAATGTATCATAAAGAAATTCTTTAGTAGAATATTTTATCTAGAAAATAAACATTATGTTACATACTTTTATACTAATGCCAGAGACTTAATATTTTACTCTGAAAATATATGTTTGTAAAACAATATATTAGCTGTAATAACATGAACTAGAAGGCTAGAAATTATTAAACTGCTGAATAAGGCTGTTATTTAAGCATCATTTACTTCATGGTTCATATGTTTGTTATTGTGCTGCGTGTGCATATGAAGAATGTTATTTTATCCAAGGAAATGCTACATTCTTTACTTAGTTTTAAGACTGTCATTTCTTTAGAAAGTTCCTTTTTTCACTTTTGAATTTCGGTCATACACCATGTCCTTTCCGTAGCTTAAATTTTGATAAAAAGGAAGAAACACTAGTAAAATTATTATAAAGTCTTCTTTGAACATTAAAAAAAAACAACTAATAATATAACAATTAATTTCGTAAACTTGAGTATTTTTTGACCTTATACATCCAATTAACTTTTCCTAAGGCCGTCGTAAGTGTACTTACCAACAATTTCATTAATTTTTAGATGTCCACAGTAAGTTATTTTATCACCTTTAATTTGCGATGTTATTAATTAACTACTACAGGATGTATATATATATATATATATATGCAGACTTCTGGAATATTTCTGGTGAGTGGTAAAAAACTATAATGTCGTGGCGAGTGGATATTATTACTGTAAGGCTGATCATATTTTAGGTGGTTGGTGTTTATTATTTGAGGGCATTGAAGAGGCAGTCCTTTGGAATAATAACTCCGGTTTATTGAGCATTAAACAATTTACGTTCCAACAGCACAAAAAGCAGACATTTCACATGACGAATACAGAGACAAAAAGGAAAAACACACAACGCGCTGCAGCTGGCTGACTACATGATTACAGAGAGAAGAACGAAGAGCAGAGGCGGGGCTTTCCAGAGACATCGGTATTTATACCCGGCGGTGAGTACCGCGTGACTACTTTGTAATAAGAACTATAATTGATTAAAATGGGAGAGACAGAGATTTCTGATACTAGTTGATTACGATTAATATTAGGGCGTTAGTTTTGAACCAAAGAATTAAAGTTTATTTAAATATTATTAAAAAGAGTTAATTAAAAGGATGTTAGAGAGAATTATTAATATTACAGATTAAATTACTGTGGGAATTATTACATACATATAAATCCTTACATCAGGGATGGGCATTAAGTTGATCGCGATCAACAGGTGGACCAACAAGGGATTTTGGGGTGACCGCCTTTAATAAGATCTAAGATGCGCATACTAAAAGAAACATATTAATGGACCAAAGACGCCAGCTAGAATAGAGAATCAGTTTTTCACAATTAGTGTGACTGTGTTTACTTAAGCAAATGATTCTATGAATGTGTTTGACGACACATGTACCTTCATTAGAAGCGCACGATAACACTTAACACGTTCACCGCCGCTGTAGGGGAAAAAAAGAGATCACTGCGATTTCATCCGTATGAATTAATTTTTCCCCACACTCCGACTGAAGGGGATAGTAAAAAATTTGATGATAGTTCTTCTTGCGATACACTTCGTGCTCTTACGGGATTGGATTCTTATGTTGATGTCATGTTCCATGATGGTGCGAGACACGGCAGAGAATAAACTAAGTACATACGTCGGCTTCAGTTTCATCGGTTCACATATGCTCTATTCATTGAATACGTCCCCTCCCTACGGTTTAGCAGTCGCTCATAGCTGCTCAAGTATTAAGCTTGACAATTTTGTGTTAGTTGTAAGTAATGTGTAATACTTGTGTAATTGTAATCTGTCATATTTTAAAACAGGGGTACAATGTCGAAAACAAGGGTTAAGAAAAAAACCATACAATTTTAATACAAAAAAGCCCCGCCTATGCCACTGAATGGACCGCAACACCTTAAAAATATTAAAAGAAACCCATACTCTGGAAAAGTCCGCCCACACTTGCCTTACACACCTTGATAATCTCCTCCTCTCCACATAATTACTCTAAATGTGTTACAACAGTCACAAGGAAGAACAAGGATGCCTCCATTAGTCAGCTGCTGTTGCCAGATATAATGAGATAATGGGAGGGATTTGCTCAACTTCGAAACCGTTATACAATTGAACAACGCTCCCCGAAATGGTGGCACCGAATCCTTTGCTTCCTGATTGGTCAGTTATGTCAATGCAATTGTCGTGCAATTGTCAATGGGCTCAATTCATGACGGTCACATGATAAAGACAAACACGTGTTCTCCATTAAATTCTAAGCAGACATCAAACTTATTGTACTTGTTGTTATATTTGTTAGACTTGGGTAAAATTTCAGGTATTATAATGAGGTAAAAATGTTCAAATGTCATAAAAAATAAATTTCTTCAAAAGATTTTAAAATTTAAAAAAAAAAAAAATTCTTATTTTGGACATGTAATTTTAAATAAAATGCATTGTGTTTAACTGTGTATATTGTTGTTGTCGACAAATTTGTGTTTCTTAAGAAAAAAGTTTCTGCAAAGATTGAAAGTTGGTAACCACGAAGCACTTGAACGGATTAGCTAGAAATACATGATTGCTATTATCTTGTGACTATGACGTCACATGAGTTTTTGAGCCGATTGGCTGAAGACATGTGGTTATCATTATCATGTGATTATGACATATTTATCATAATCACATGATAATGATCACATTATCATTTTTGTGTTTACTAGACAAGGTACTCTGGAATTCCTTTTTGTTCTATTAAATGGTTGTTGAGAAACGTATTACATTTTTAGAATTTAGAATTCAAGTTGTAGAGAAGCTTTTCTTATAAACATGATGATGAAGCTTCTGGACAAAAGAATCGTGGCAGCCCACCACCAGCAGATAGCCCTACCCGTCTAACTGAACGATATTTATGTCGCATGTTCCCCCTACTCCTACAAAACGTGATCCTACAATACGCTGCAAAGTTTATTGTTCAAAAAAGAATGCAAATGGACAAAAGATAAGGCTAGAAAAACGATTCTGGTGAGTTGTTTTGTGCTTGGAAAAGTGTCTCCAGTTATACCACACAAAACTAAATTACTGAACTACTAAAACTTATTCTTATTAATTTATTCTTATTTATTTATTTTTTTAAAAAAAATAATGCTCTAATGAAGCGAGCTTTACCACCGACATGCTGTGTGGCTGCAATCTTAAGCAAATATGCAGTAGCTCAGTGCATCTCAAACTTTCAATATTTGCGACCCAGTTTTCAATCATAATTTTCATCGCACCCCCCTCCATACATTAACAATGTACTGAATTCCATAGTAGTATACTTTGACGTAAAGCTACAATGCGACTTCAATTATAAACTGTACAAGTTATCAAGATAAGTATTAAATTTTGTATGTAATTTTATAACATGCTAGTGGGGTCACGGGAAATTATTAAACGTGTTCTTAATCTAGTATTGTTGAATAAATTATCAAATACATTTTTCAGTACTGATACATTTATAAGTGTATTATATTAGAGTAAATGTGTTTTTTATTTTTTAAGTCAGGATGTATTTTGTTTTGCTTCCTCTCGGTAAATTAATAATTTTTTTTAAATAAACTTTTATTTTTGGCTTTTTGATATGCTTGCGCTTCCCATGTAGGGTTATAACGTTCCCCTTAAGGGGTGCATCTCACATTTTGTAAAACTCTACAGTAGCTACAATACCTTAAAAAATTTTATAATGTATTTTTGAACATCAATTTTTAACTAAGTATATTTTATTTTGTACTAACATTTGATATTTGCAATAAAAAAAAATTGACAGTTAATATATTAAAATCATCAAAATAATTTGACAGTTAAAGAGTTAAGTAGAAGAGATATGCTCTTTCAAGACACTCACACACAAAAGTAAATATAATTATTATAAAAAGTAATGTTAAGAATCAAATTAATTTTATTCTAATGAACTAAATAAGTTTCCCTTCTAAAAATTAACCTCAATTCCCAAAATATTTTAATGTACCTTTACTAGAAATAAATGGATCATTAAAGGGTTAAACTGTTTCGTTACGACTCATGTTAACTTAAAACCAAATATTTTTTTTTTATTTTTGTGTTCTTTTTTTATAATTAACATTAAACAATAGATATTCTTTTATTACAATTAGAACCCACTGATTATTCAGCCGAATAAATTTTTTAGTGACACTTTTTACGAATTATACGCATAAATTTATACCGAGAAAGCAGTTTTACCTTAAAACTTTTCAGATTAAATTTAATAATATCGTTATAATTATCCACCCAAACCAGTGCTATATTGAAGGCTTTAATCATAACAGAAATAAAAAAATTCAGCAGCTGTTGAAGGAAAGACAGTCAAATGTAAATAGTGATTAATGAAAATATATATTATATCTTATTTTACTTTCCATCACCAGGGACGTAGCTCGGTATCCAAAAACCCTGGTTAAAAAAAAAAAAAAATGAGGGTCCTATTTTGGTTGGATTTTATCAAGTAAAAAAGTAAAAATGTATGAATATCGCTGTTTGAGCTGAAATGCATCACTGGGTTTCTTTTTTTTATCCATAATTTTAGTTTTATTATTTATCCAATACAATTCGTATGTGCTCGAGTACTGACTGACTTTAAAAGGAAGCAGAAAAGTCCAAACGTTCTCTACAAAATGTCGTTGGGGAACCCCTGGCTGTTTATTTATTCGGGAGGATCCAACTCATCCACCAGAAGGCTTAGAGCTACAAAATGGTCCCCAGGGATAGACAGGAAATGATACAAAAAATATGCATGAACAAGAAAATAGAAGATAGAGGTTTAGGGGGTGAGGGTGGAGGACAAATTTCATCAGTGTATTGCAGATACAAAAAGATTGCGAAATATTGTGAAACAGGAAACTAGTTTACAATGAAGCATATTTTTATTAAAAATAGAATGTAACTAGGAAAGAATTGCTTCTTGTGATGATGATGATTTTGTATCCATGACGGGACCAAATCAGATAATACCATGGGCCTAGATGACTGTTCTCGCAATCTGTTCAATGTTGTCCACATAGAGATTTGTTGACGTAAAGAGGACCCATGTTTCTTGTAGAGCAGCAAGAATAGCCGGTCAAAAATATGAGCAGGTGTTATCTAAACAGTTATCACAATAATTGCTATAAGATGTTCTACCATCCCTATCAAACTTCATTCCTCTATAATGACCTGTTCTTAGCATAGCAATAGTTTTTGTTATAAGAAGGTCCCACTTATATTACAGACTTGATGCTTCACAGGAATTGATTTCTCTCTCAATTTGAAATTTGCGACAGCATTTGCGTCTAATAAAGTAATGTTGACAAATTTGTCACTATTAATATTTTTAGGCTCTTTCACCAGTTTATCTGCTGTTTCATTGCCTGTAATGTCAACATGTGCAGGTAATCATTGGAGGAAGCAGACTTTATCTTACTCCTGTAATCTAAACAAGCGAGATAAAACCTCTTCAGTAATCCTTGAACCTTCATCTAGAATTGCCTGGAGGGCTGCTTTTGAGTCACAGAAAATGACGAGACCTTTAGCCTGTTCTAGAAAAGGAAGAGTCTCATATAGATCAAGAGCCTCAATTATCGACTGAAGTTCGTAAGCGAAGCAAGACGCCAGCACCAATTATTCATTGGTAGTTTGCATCACTTGGAGTGGTCATAAATACTACCGAACCTCTATTCAAGAATGTTTCATCAGAAGAACAGTCTGTATAGGCAGACACAAAATCATCTAGTTGATGTTTATAAATAATAATGAGCCCCTTTGCTTTGATGATAACAGTAGGCTCACTTTTAGTACATAGCTCTAATAGACTTGTTACAATTGTAGTGTTCTTAGGAAGCCCATTACAGAAAAGAGGTTCCTGATAAATAGAAAATTTGTTGTGTTCAAAGCCAAGGGGTATTATGATTTCACTATCAAATTGCATTGGAGAAGATCTTTTTAATTTCTCGTTACTATTATAATTTTGAAAGGTTATCCAAGTAATATGTGTTGGTTCACGAGTTCTAACCTTGTTTGTGAATTTGATCAAGTTATATCTTCTCCTCTTTTCAAAGCTATCAAGGCCACACTCTTTTACGACCTTTAAGTTATTAGCAGAGGACACTACCTCAACAATGACTTTTGCAGCTCTTGCCTGAACACTATCTAATTTCTCTAGTGTGGTTTTAGATGCATGCGCCCAGATGGAAGAGACATATTTCATAACCGGTCTTATGAGGGAAATATACGTTGTCTTTAAGGTCTTGGGATTGAATCCCCAGTCTGTACCGCAAACGCTCTTAAAGATCTTTAATTTTTTCAAAGTCCTGTCTTCACAGGTTTTAATGTGCTCGATAAATCTTAATTCAGCATCTAGGATGATTCCTAAATATTTCGGGCATGTTGTTCTCTCTATAAGCTTGCCCTCAATATATACCTGTGTTTTCTATTTTTTGTAAAGACACAGACAGTTGTTTTTTCGACATTGATCTTTAATTTTAAACTCTGAGTCCACTTGTGAATTCCATTTAAGGAGTGTGTTGTAGCTTTTTTTCTGAGATATCTATTTCCCTTCAAGAGTGCCAAATCGCAATGTAGTCTGCCTAGCAGGAAACCTTAGTGTCGTTATTGATGTTGGAATGGATATCATTTACATAGAGAAGAAAAAGGAGAGGCTTAGTACTGATCCCTTAGGAACACCTGTAAGGATATTCCTGCTCTTAGATAAGCATCCGTTATATCGCCCCCTGACCCCCAGAATGGTTTTGAATAGCTTTTTGTGTAGGCTTTTTAAGACGTAATGATAAGTATGGTAAGATTTTTCTTGAAACTTGAAGTTTATTTTCAATTGTCAATTTTTAGAAAAATAAAAAAATTGAAAACAACTTAAATTTTTTCAATTAGTGAAGTTCGCAGTACTGAACAAACAACAAAAATAATTTAGGAAAATTCCCTATAAATTCGAAATTACTTTCAGCAGAATTGCGATGATTGTAGTTATGCTGCAATCTTCTATATTTATATCTTAAATTTAATCGCAAATTCGGCTTGCGTGGTGGTTAGGGTCAGAGGGCCCCAGTGCACAGCACCGCCTAGCCTATTGGTAGCTACACCACTGTACATCTCCCTAGCAATACACAACATACTATTGAAGAGTAGCACACTTTTTATTAATTTTTGGATGTCAGAGTTGAAAACCAAAATGGTACTTAACTTTTCATTCAAGACTCAGTGAAATATTTTCTAAATCACACGCAATCACTTTTATGCAATATAACAATCTTTTTAAAACGAGTTTTAAATTAAAGCCCCCTTGAAACTTATTTCTCTCTATGGGATAAAGCTATAACGATCTACTAAAAAGACAAAAAGAGAGAAAATTAATCTAGATCAAATTAAAGGAAAAGTTTTGCCTTTTCGTATATTTTATGCAAAATTATACATAGTAGCAGAATAAATTTTTCAGCAAAAAAAGATTTTTTTGTCTTTTTACTGAGGGAATTTTTTATTTTTCATAATCTGCAATCAACATTTATTAACATGAATAGGCATTTAATTATTCAATCATATCAAAATCTATTTATATTTATATTCATTTTAAATCAGCAGACATTTTTGGGAAATTCTCAATATTTTTTTAAAAATTAATATTGTGCATTATTCTCTAAAATTGAATAACATGTAAAATATCATGATATTTTACCGTTAATTATACATCAAAACTAATTTATTTTAATTCAATTTATCTATTGTGTATTACTACACTTTCTTGTATTCTTAAATACATCTACTAGTAATCTTAATTGGAATTTATTTTTGTGGTAGAATATATGTTACGGGTACTCAAAAAAAATGAAACTGAGATTTATTTTCGAGCTTGATTATAGTTTTCAGCAAGATACGGTAGAATAAATCTCTTACATAAGCATATATAAATTGTCAAACGATTTTATTAAGATAATTGTTATTGGTAGAAATGAAAAAAAACATCCCTTCTCATTACAGGCCATAAAATTTTTAAATTTCTGATTTTTAAACCCATGAAAAATTCAATAAATATTTGCAATATAAAAACTACACAGAAAATTGGTACAGTTTTTGAAATTATTTGATTCGAAACGAACTAAAATGACAATATCAATACAAATGATATTGTGTTAAACATGACATAAACTACAGCGATCAATCTTCATATATTATTTTCAATATTTCTTTATTTCTAAGATGTATTTAAATTGTTCTTGAAATATTTTTCTACTTTTTACATCAATTTTCATTCTTTCCTAAAGTATAAAAATATTAACGGCTTATGTAAAAAAAAATTTGTTGAGGAAAGTGAAATTTATTGTTACATTTCAAAAGCAGACTTAAGAGAAAAGTAACCTCCATTTATTTTACCACTCGAAAATATTGCTCTACATTCCTTTTTGCGAAACTATTTAAAATTATTTACATTCTTTTATTTTTAAAAGTTGGGAATTAGCTGGATAAAGTATTTGAAGACATTATGACATGTTTTAAAAAGTACATTCATTTTCTCGGTTGTATTAATGGTATAGCAGTTTTCTTGAAGTTATTAATATACCTATTTTTAAGATCTAAATTTATTTATAAAGTTACGTTTTCTTCACATAAAATAGGGAATTTATATACTGTAGGAGAAATATTATTTTATATGTAGACGAGAGAATTATAATGTAATTGACAAGAATAATCTTCAAATTGTTTTTGCGTTAGTTTTATTTAAAATATTGGCAAATAGTTTAATATGTTATAACTTTAGAATTAGCAAGCAATCTGTGAGTTTGAAAGTTTTTGGTGTCTTTTCCCAGATATATAAAGCAGATAATAGGTTACATGTTTTTAATTCACTTTAATTCATTTAATTTTAGTAATAAGTATTTATTCGAAACTCTTATGATAAAATTTGATTTTTAAGAGAATAGCTTTTACTGAAATCATTTAAAAAGTTCTTCTGTGAATATTCCACATAATGTGTTATAATAAATAAACATTTATATAGATATATATTGATTCTATAAAAAATTTTATACTTAAAGATAGTATTAAATTATAATGAAATTTATAATAAAATTATATGCTATGCGCCATTGGATAAAATAATTAATAAATATAACGGAAGCTTATGTTTTTCATACTATAAACTGTGTACTATAACATAAGATTTTTCCTTTGAACCCTAAAAAATAAAATTTTATTGTTTCTTTTTTCAAAATGAAACCTCGGGATATATCTATTTTTTGTTGGAAGTGAACATGATTAAAAAATTCTCCGATACATAAAATTTATAAATTAAATGCATTCATTGAAAACAACTCATTAATTTAACAGGTAGAAGTAATGCTAATTACTATTTTTTACTTTTGAAAATAATATAGCTAAAATCAAAAATTGGACCGATGAATTTTACTTGCAGAAAATTCTATGAATCTGCTTCTTTTTGTAAAATTTCTAAGTGCTGCAAAACAGCAGTTCAGAGGATAAAAAATTGGATGAAATGAATAATTATTAAAATTTTATTCAATTATTCGTATGTCTTTAAATTTAATAAATAAACTAATGGTAACAATATTAATCGCAAGTCTGGTTTATATCATTAAATTTTCGCGACACTGTAGCTCTTTAAAATCTAAAAGGAAAGAAGAGCTCTGGATCTCAAGAATATACATGAAGAATGTTCTGTAAATTTAAAGAATGAATTTACTATCAAAAAAAAAATTCTGCGGCAAATTGAAACAAAGGCTAGCCTCATTGTAACCTAAATAAGTGTGTTTTCAACTTATTACATTTATATTTGAATTTATTAAGTCAGCGTTTCTCAATATGTGGGGTGCCCCCTTGGGGGGGGGGTCGTGATATTGAAAAGCGAGCATATTGAAAAGTAGAAAACAAAAGGTTATTTAAAAAATTATTAATTTACTGAAAATTAACAAACAAAATACTTTATGATATATTAAAATATAAAATACACATTTACACTGATATAATACACTTATAAATGTATCAGTACTGTGTACAATGTATATTTTATTATTAATTTAACAATGCTAAGTTAAGAACAAGTTTGATAATTATCAATGACACCCATGGGCATGTATTAACACTTATCTTGATAATTTATTCGGTTTATAATTAATTAGTTAACTACCGACTGAAAGTTACGCGATTCGCTCTCCAAAGCCACCGTTTACTACGTGGACGAGCGTATTTTGATGTTTTTTTGAGGGGGAGGGATAGGGGAAAAAAAGAAATAAATAAGCAAATTCTCTGAAGTAAGTAAACCCTTCGCAAACACTGTCAAGGTCCTTTCATTGCATTCTAAGCCCTTCAGAATAATTTTAAGGATAACACTGCACAGAAAAGATCGTACTTCGGAAAGACGTATATATACGTCAAGAAAATTAATGCTTTGGCTGAGCGAGACGTTTATATACGTCAGTGGCACATAAGAGGTTAAAGTCGTATTGTAGCTTTAGTTTCCAAGTATAGTATTATAGAATTCAATACATTGTTATTGTATGGAGGGGGGAACGATGAAAATGATGATTGAATAGTGGGTCGCTTATATTGAAAGTTTGAGAAGCACTGTATTAAGTGTATTAATATACTGTTGATAATTTTAAAATTTAATTGATTATTAGAAAGTTGTTAGTTTGTTGTTATAACTATTAGTATTTTTTAAAAAGATTAAGTAACAGAAACTGAATATTTCTGAAAAAAACATTATGACCAATGTTCAGGTTAAAAAAAAAAGTAAAAATATAAAATAAAGATATAAAAATGGCGCATTTTTCTTCAAAATGTAGAAGTTTAGAAGTACATTTCCAAGTTATTTAATGGATAAATTTTATGCTTTCTAAGAAAAAAATATCGGTGTATGTTGTAAAAACCATTGTTTGTTTCGATAACTTAAATTCGCTTCTTTTTCTCTATTTCTTTGAATATATATGCTACAATTAAAATAATTTATTAATTTAACTAGTAGTTATATAGTTACCCTACGATTTTTAAACTTTATTTTTACGAATTTTGCTTTTACTTTTTTTTTTAATGAATTGCAAAAATATTTCCAATAGTAATTTTTTACGTAAAAAAGAGAAAGAAAGTAAGAGATAGGAAGCAAATCGCAGCATTTTTTTTCTACCTTAAAAAACTGTTTAATATCAAATCTGAATGCTTTAGATATTTACCAGTATAGATAATTAAAGGTTTCTGCACACTTCTTGATGATATACAGGGATAAGTCTTACTCTAATTATGTTCATCTTATTTTTCACATGGAACATTTATCCTAACTCTGAAACTGTTTTGGATTTGAAATAAAAGAGTGTAAATTTTTGTAGTTTTTGAAAGGTAAAAAAAAAAGTTTGGTTATTTTTATGACTTTTTTTATTAACACATAACCAAATAAAGTGTTAAAAATAAAACGTTAGTATCCTTTAATGGCAAAATAATCCTGTTGACATTTGAAAAAAAAATGTATTTTCTCGATATTTTTCAGATTCAATATTTGAGTGAAAGAAATCAATTAACTTCTTAACTGGGCATTTTTTTGTTAGCTATAATGATACTCCCTCCCCAATTTAATAAAAATTATTAAGCAAATATTATTTTTGAGTCAACATTTTTCAAACGAATGACTAAGATTGTATTGAAGAGCTATACACGTTGATTAAACTAAAAAAAACTGTACGAGTAACTTTTTCCTATTCCCTTGGCATTCACTTGAATGTAAGCAATGCACATTAAATACTGTGAACTCCCTAATAAGTATATTGGAATACTTTATGGATGGTTTTTTTTTCTCCAAAACACTCTTGAGAGACATTTCGAAGAAAAAGGGAAGGTATGTTCCTTATCAAAATATTTCTTCTTAGAAACCTTAGTTTTGTAAATTTGTACTTATATCCTTTTCAATTATTATATCTTCTATGACTTTGGTCAGCTTTATGGGTGTTTTCTTCCTGCCGAGAAAATTTTAGAGCTATTATATTTAATCGAACTTATATTAAATGTACTGAAAATTGGGTACGGATTAGAATCGAATTAAAAATGCTTTGGATGGGACAATTAAAGCAATTACAGGTTCTGAACTGGTTTACACCATTTTTCGTTTTCCACAAAGACTTGTTGAAAATTTGGGGTGCAGCTTAGATTCGAGTAAATGAGGTAATTTAAAACAAGCATTTGAATCATTGGTAAACAGAACCATATTTTTTTCTCAGACAAAATACCCTTTTTTATATAGAAAGAGCGAACAAAGAGCAGGGCCTATATAAAAGTGCTTTTCTCACTGATGCTTGAGAACTGATTACTATTTCAAAAGGATAAAAATCAACTGAACCATATGTTTTACTTATTTGCTATAAATTTCAAAAGTACACGCATGCATATTTAAGGGTAATAAAGCCTGAAACAATTTTATAGATAGACTTTGTTGTCCAACGGTTTCTATTAGCAAACTTTTTCAGATTATTTTAAAACTTTATTGCTATGAAAAAATTTAGAATTTGATAAAATAATTAGTGAAAAATGTAAAAGAAATGGAGAATGATATTAGAAAGACTGTTTTAATGGACATATTAACATAATTTTTAAAAAATACGTATGTCTATTACTATAATTTTACATAAGGTTTGATTTGGAACCCTATAATTATAAGTAACACTTATTTATTTTCTTAGCTTTCTTAGCTTTTCCCTTGTTAAGTTCTCTATTAAATGAATGAATGAACAGAATGAACAGGAATGCCAGAAAAATATATATATATTTTCGCCGAAATTGTTTCCAGTGAATTATCTGTCTTCTTTTTATCTGGAAAAAATCAAAGACCGTAGAAGTTAAATTTTGGATAATGTATATAAATCAAAATATTACATTTAACTATATTTTAGAAAAAATAATATGTAACAAAACACATTCTTCAAAACATTAATTAACTGAGAATTATTTAAAAAAACATTGTTCCTAGTGTTTTTGATTTAAGATTAACTTTAATTCATATTAATTATTTTTATCAACTGCCATTTCTGATTTGAATATTAACATTAAATACTTCTTTTTCCTGATTTCAAAATTAAAAAAAATAATTAATTTTTTTAGAATCGAACATTTAAACTTATTTGTAGATGAAACCAAAACTAATTTTTACTCCTACAGCTATTATTTTTCTCTTCATTCCGTAGATTGATTTTTAAATTAAATGTTCTTTTTTTTATTCTGCAGGGTAAGCACACAGAATATAAAATAATTTGTCATTTCTTAACGTAGAAATACTTCGTTTCGTATATCACAAATCGTTGAAATTATCGAATACTTTATCATGTATCAATGAATATTTATTTTGTATAGTTTATTCTTAAACACGAAACCACGTCGCGTTGCTTACTCGTACATATGTCACATATTTCAGTGAAGTATTGAATTGACATTTGAAGAAACAAAATCGTTTTTGTTCAAAAACTTTATATATATATATATTTCTTTCTATTGTCTTTTCCGTTTATTTTTAACATAAGATATAGAGTTTCTTACTGATAAAGAACTATAAAAAGAAACTTCAATTTTATGCTTATGCTTATCATTAAAGTTAAGGTTCAGACTTTTGAATAATTAGAATGTTAAAATGACGAAATATCTCGGCTATTATAAAACATATTAAAAATTTCACTAACGTACGAGTATTCTGAAGATTTATCCTTTAAGTATAATGTTTTAAATTCAAATGAAAAATACAAACTGAATTTTAGACAGTTTGGGTAAAAAAGCAAACTTTTTAAGTTTATCTCTCCCTTCTTATCCAGGCTTTTGGGTATGACATTAAGTAAACGAATAAGCCCAAGTTTTGAAATTTGCAATCAATCACGAAATTTTTCTGTTAAGTATTTTCATTTTCTGCCATATATAAAGTTCAAACTTAAAAATCAGATATCTAAATTTTCACATTTGTTTTTAGAATAAATTTTCAACATCTGTTATAGCGGGTTAACGAACTATCTCCTTTCCTTTGCTATGTTTCTTTGTAACCTAAAAATCTGTTCTCCAGGCCACTTTTATTTGTCCCACCATCTACATTTACAAGCATCCTTACCTTCTCCGGGATTTGAACGCAAGTCCTACGGCACAGTAGTGTGTATCACTAACCACTATACTGGATGACCGATCCAAAACATCTGAATAACACACGAATCTTTAGGCTCTACAGTTTTAAAGTCTATTGATTCCCTTCAGTCTATTTGATTTATTTCTTGGTTTTTAGTTTTGAGTTCAGAAACTCAATAGCTTTAGAACATTTTCAACTTTCAGTATTGTTTCAGGAAAAAAAAGAAAAAAGAAAAAGAAAAAGAAAAATATTAAATTTCCAATGATACAAAGAAGAAATTGATGCTTTTCACCCCCAAGTCCTTTTAAAACAATACTATTCCCAGGGGAAGTAAACATAAAAACAGTAAAATGAAGGAAGTATTGAAGAAAAAACATGAAATCGATTAGAAATCCTATGTTTTATTTTGTTTATCTTATTCTTTCACATCTTTCAAACATCTTAAAAGCTACTTTTAAGATTTACAATACAATGAGTACAAAGCAAATGTCCATATGTTGTAGTTTTACTTTTAAAGGATTGATAATTAACAAATATTAATTTTAAAAATTGATGCTTTTTAATTAAAATTACAGTTAATAACGTGTTATTTTACACATGTGTTGCTACTCATGACAGTCCTCCGAGGAGCTATTTTTCAACAAGACAATGCTCGGCCACACACAGCAAGGATGTCACAAGACTCCCTCCGCCATATTACCACTCTTCCCTGGTCTGCTTGATCCCTAGATTTGTCACCAATCGAGCATATCTGGGATCTTATAGGTCGGCAAGTTGGACAGTCTACGAGTTTGGTCGAACTAGAACAGCAATACTCAACCTCGCATGCGGCCCACAAAGCCTTTTAAAGTGGCCCTGTCTGAGAAATTCATTCATTTATTAAAATTTGGCGGGAAATTCTTTGTTAAGAAACCATATGTATCAATTTTGCTTTTTGTTGTCGATGTCGGTGAGAATTGATATTTTTTTCTGATAAGTGATAATAGGAAATAGTGGAGTAGCGACCATTTTATGAGTGGAACTATTTTTTTAACTATCTTTTATATCTTGCAAGCGAAAAATATTCGAAGAAAATCGGATGTTTCAAAACAATTGGTAGGTTGATCATTTTGTAGTGAAAAACAAGCATGGATCAGTAACTGTTTGATTTGTCACAAAAGTGTTGTATTTAATAAATAGCAATGAATAGGAATTGTTCAATGATACTTTTCTTCGAAAATCTCTTTCATGAGATGATGAATAGGCTTTTTTGAATAATCTTTACAACAGCAAAAAAGTGTTTTGTAAGTGTTCATTTCACAGCGTTAACAAAGACACCTTATGAAATTTGTTGTATTATTGGTAAAAATATGAAAACCACATTTACTGTGATGCAGGAATTGTGAAGGAGTGATTCTTAAAAGCTTCCAACTTAGAAAAATTCAGTGACAAAAATATAAAAAATAATAATTAAAAAAAGTAAAATAGGAGTTTTAATATTTTGATCAATTTTCCACGTTTATAAGTTTCTATGTCATCTTGGTCTTATAAAGCATTTCTCCCTAACCCTCCGTTAATCCTCATTTTGCGGCCCGCATGAAATAGCCATCATATGTACGCGGCTCGCGTGAAGTAGGTAACATATGTATGTAGCCCGGCAGAAAAAAAGGTTGAGTACCCCTGAACTAGAGACACGTTTACAGCTACTGTGGAACGAGATGTTTCAGGACATCATACTCAGCGGACAATATCCGCTCGTATCGCATCGTGCATTCGCACTAGAGGGGGCAAACAGAGTACTACAGTTTTTTTCCTTCAAAAAAAGATCCCTTTTCTTTGATTTTCGAATCCCTTATTTATATCAAAGTAGTACTTGCATATGTAAAATTTCATTTCATTTTGAAGACTTTTTCTTGGAGCGCATATTTTTATGGCAATGAGTGTATAATGCGTTTTAAGCCTATGATGTACTTTGGAAAGCTAACAGTATATATTATTACAAAAGAATTCAGATATGATTATTAAGGGATTTACGTTTTGATTAGGAATATAGGATTAGGTTATGAAAGGTGATAATCTGTGCATGAATTTTTTTATTGTGGAGTACAATAAAAAAGTTTATTCCCTGATTCAAACATATATTCAAAAAAAAAAATGGGATATAATATTTATGTCCAAATTTATATATTAAGTTTTATGGTTATAGTCGTCTAGTATTTGATATGAAAACACATAAATTTCTTAAAAAATGAGTAGAAATTAAGAATAATTTGGTACGTATTATAATTTTTTAAACGCCAAATTATTCAGGGTAATGAAATATTAAATTTTGTGTTGATCAACAGCACTATTTACCCAGTTAATGAAATAATTTGTTTGAAAAGGATAAATGCTGTACAAACAAATATTATTGAAAATACAACAGATAGCAGATAATAATAAAAAACTGAGTAAGATGCATGGAAGTGACTAATTATATTTTTATTTCATAACTTTTTAATAACACTACACATTGAGTGATCATTGACTTTATATACATAGATGGACTAAAATACCACGATATACATCCATAAAGAATAATAAACCCACATTTAAAAGTAATAAATAAATTTTATGGTTATGGTTTCTGTAGATAAATATTTGGAATGATTAAATATCAATATTTCATACAAGTAAGAGAACATGCATATGACACAAGTATACATCAGCTATATTCACTAGGAGTGTGCTATGAAAAATGAAATGTTATATTAATATAATGATAATTTACCTTTTAAATTAAATATATACAGAAAAGGGTTTTAAATATCTTGTGAAATAGTTATACATATGAATTTAAAAACAACTAGTTTCAGATTAAAAAAATTTATATTTGTATGAAAATACTAAGATATAAAAAAAAACAAGATTAAAATATACAAACAAAAGGCTGACAGATAAAATAAAATACAATGGGTAATATCTGGTACAGTAATTATATACAGAATTAAAATATTTGTTATTTTTTTTATCCAATGGGGATAAAAATATGAAGTTTTTGGAATATTTAACTCATGGTTTTATTCTTTTTTAGAATAAAACTCGACGTGCCTAAAAGAAGCATACGTATTTCATTAGCACTAATGATATTTTCTTCTTTGTGAAACGAAATACATTGCTGAGAAAAATCAAAGGAAAAAAAACCGTAAAAATATCATAGCTTTAATGCTCTCTTATTGAACACATTTAGAACTTTTAAAAAGCCCTGGTTTTATTTAATTAAAGATTTATCTGACAGAATATTTTTGTTAACGTAGAAAAAATAACGACAAAATCAACCTAATTCTGTAAAAATGTGAAAATATGTTATTTTTTAAATTCTGTTAAATAATTGTAGGTCGATATTCATTTGAATTTAAGTTAAAAAGGGAGAGACAGTGAAAAAAAAAATAGGGTGAGTAATTTGATATGTATATACAGTGAAATATATCTTAACGAAATTTTCTGATAAATTCTGAGGATAACGAGATATTTGCAGAGTATAATTGTGACAAAAATAGAATAGGTAAAGAAGTAATGGTACTTTTCCGTTTCACTGATGTAAGCGATAATGTTGCCAAAAAGGATACAACTAACACCAAACGGAATATTCTCGCTGGTAACTTTTTACCATCACATTTTCTAAGCGGGTTGCGGTCTTTTTTTACCAGTAACGTCCTTTTCATAATACATCAAAAATAGATGAAAAATCAATGAGTACTTTCGACATTTATAACATTTTTATGTGTATATTGTGTGTTGTCGCCAGTAAAGCCCGCTTGATAAGATTTACGCCGGCGAAATGGAAAAGTACCAAAATAATCATTGTTTTTTCTAAATACGGAAATAATTAAAATTGATGAAGAGGAATTCAGATGACCAATATGAAAGAAAAAGGGTCATGATTAATTTAATGTTGGATTATTGGTGATTTCGGCGAAGAAGAAATACGATAACAAGAGGAAATAGTAAAATGACTACATCGCACTTTAAAAAGAAGTTTGCTGCACTAACAAGAACCCGGATGCCTGGATCAACTTACTTGACAAGTTTAACATAAAGAACTTACATGTATATTAGAATGTAAACATTTGTCTATGAATCCGCTTAAAGAAAACCCTCAATTTTTGGTGCGGGGGGTTTGTAGCTCAAAGAGCTAGTGCCTTGTATTTTTAATGAATTGTGAGTTTTTTTAAAGGATGACTTTTTCACAGTTTTTTCTTCATTAAATTTCTATTTCAAAAGTTTTAAAATTTGTTTTAGTCTTTAAATTTATTTACATATTAATCGAACTTACATAGGCGATAACTGCATTTACTTTGAAATTTTTAAGAGTTTGAAAGACCTTTGAGAAAATTACAATGAAGAAGAATATAAGAGTATATCATTTTAACTCTCTCTACACAACCAGAATTTCTAGACAATTTAAAAACAAATGCATGTTGAAAAATGCAAAACTTCCAGTTCAGCGAGAGAGGGTAACATCTCATAAAATTGCTAGTGGATGTTAGAACGCTAGTAGATGTATGATCCAGAATATTACGATCGGAATATTAGAAAATTGAACTCTTATGAAATTTAATCCTTCTGTTATTTAAAATAATGTAATATTTACACACTCTTCCTTATTGTTTTCCTTTAATTTTTCTCTTCAATGTATGTTCAAATGTTAAATATAAATGACTGATGATACATTTATACAAATACACTAACATATGCAATACTTCGAAGCTTGAGAACAATGATTGATGACTAGTATTTCACATGCATAGTAAGATAAGCTTGTATACATAACTCATACTGATGGCGCATACTTAGATTTACATGTTTCTTTAAGTAAGCAGATGTAGTCAAAAACAGATATAAATATATAAGCATATGTTATATAACTGGCAACCCAAATCAACTTACACTTAGATATTTAATTTTAAAATTAACATACAAATATTTTGAAAATCCACACATGATTCAATCCATCATCCAAAAAAAGATACTTCTTACTCAATACGGATGA
>BMAV01012162.1:55428-167221 GCA_019973955.1 Trichonephila inaurata madagascariensis | reverse complement strand
TTAAGCGCATTTTAAAGTATGACATCTTGCTTTAAGTAATGGCATTTGCTTTTACTAAAACACCTGTAGTTTTTGTTCTAGTGAATGGAAAATAATAAACTTGGTATTTTTATAAAGTTAATAAATTGGCCTATAAAATAAAATCATAAATAATATGCTAATTTTTAGCAAAATTCACTAACCGGATAACTTAATCTGCATCTGTTGCTTAAGCTCACTCACGTTATTCTTTTATATTATCTTTTATTATGTGTAAACAAGAGAGTATAATTTAGTACTTGTATTTACTCGCTTTGAAATATAGTTATCAAACAGGAATTTTTAATATAAATTTTTCTCGGGATGCACCTATTCATTTTCAATTTTAAAAGTAACCTATCTAGGTCATTTTTCTTTGAAGCTTTCTAGCATTGCCACCAAATGACTGTGTTTTAGTTATAATATAAAATCTTCATTCAAGTGGCCTTTTATTTCTAACAATAATTCCATTAATTTACTATAGCGAAGAAATGAAAAAAATGTGAATGAAAAATGTGAAGAAATGAAAAATATGTGAAAGAAAAATGTGAAGAAATAAAAAAATGAAGAAAGTGAGAGAGTTATATTTACGACGCACAAAAAGAAACACTAGGGTTATTGACACTAAGGCTCGTAATTTTAAGCCCTGGTCAAGTGACGAGGACGACATTTGATTTGGCACCCCTTCTCCTGACTTCCGCACCAACCGATAGAGCATTTAAGCCTTGACAGATTTAACGTGCTACGGCGCCTTCTACACGGTGGGTTTTCAGCGGTACAAGACTCGGGCACATGACATGCAGGCCACGAGTCCGTTACCTTGACCACTAGGTTACCACGGCCATTATAGAAAAACGAGGAAACCCAACATATCAGTAAAAAGCTCAAATGAAATGAAATGCATTGATAATAAATGACAAAAGACATTCAATGCACCCACTAGTGACAAATAAATCATAAAAATAAATAAAATGATTCGGATAATATAGCACCTCTTTTTCTGTTCATATAACTGGTGACACCAATAAGAAAAGAATATAAATAAAGGAAAAAAAATATAGAAGTTTATTATAAAACATTTATTTTTTTTACGAAAAAATTGCACCACACTTATTTATCATTTTATTTATAATTCAAATATAACTTTATGTAGGCTACACAGTAGAGAACACAGGAATTTTTCAAGGAGGGGGGAGGTCCGGGATCAAAAGTTCACCAATCTTGTATCAGGCTCCTTTTGATTTTGTCAATTTTTGGGAACAAAATACAGTAAAAAACTAATTATTGAATAAATAATTAGCATTAATTAATAAAATTAATCATTAATAACAAATACTTAATTAAATTTTACGTACTATATACTTAGAATTATAATTAATCGGAAAAAAATCCAGGGCTTTGGGGGGGGGGCCCCCCCGGACCCCCTTCCTTGTGTGTGCCACTGGTAGGCTATTATAACACTTATTTTCTATATGTTATGGCAAGAAGTTTTAGACTTATCATTTAAGCAGTAAACATAGTTTAAAAAGAAAAATAGGAGGTATTAAGGCTTATATTTTTATACTCATATATGTGTATTTTATTGTGGTGTCTACATTTTGGAATCTTACATTTTTTGCTATCATGCCTAACTCTAATGTTCCCTTTTATTTCTTACATTCTAGCTATAAATGTGAAAAATATTCTTTATTTTCAGAATAAGAAGATTAAGAAAAATAGCATTTTGAAGAAGCCTATGGCTCAAAGTAAAATGAAATGAAATAAATGTTTTTTTTTTTGTTTACTCTACAGAGTTATATCATAACTTTGCATCCCTTCCAAAATCCTCTCAAATGTTACAATTTATATTCTTTTCTATTTATCAAAAATTTTAATTTTTTGATATTTTTATCCAATTGAGTTACGAAGGAGATTTGAAAGAACAAATATAAACATTGCAAATTGCCTGTTTTAATGATTAAATATGTCTAATTCACAAACCATCCCTCCCCCAAATTTCAAAACCTCAAATTAATGTATTCAGCAGGTAGGTGAGTTATGATACTATATTTTTAACTAATCCCATTTAATTTAAGGAGATTTATTCAAAAAACATTGCACTCATATAAGTGTAATATATTTACCTGAATCGATAAAAGTGTAGCCTGTATGAAAGTGAATACAACTTCTCCAGTTCTGTGACTTGGGGTCGCAATGACCAGAATGTATGTTACGCCCAGCAGAGGAATGAGGACAAGTAAAGCTTTAGCTGCTTTTCTGAAAAACAGAAAAAGAGGAAAAGTCCATCAGAGACTAAATTATACTTCGTTCATTAAATTAATAAAGTCGTGGAAATCTTTTATTCTTTTAAGAGAATGGATTAAAGTGCCTGCTATTTTATGTTTATAATTAAGAAGTAGAAAATTTTATTAACCTTCGAAAACTTTGGGTCCAGCTGATTACAAATCCGAAAAATTGAAAACATGGAATTTAAAGGTATTTTGAAATACATTAAGTACATAGGAAGTACAAAAAATATACATTGCTTGGAAATGTAAATAGTTTTTGATGGAAATTAGGGTTCTAAATTTTTTTTATTATTATAAAAATCTTATGGAGTATTATATTATTATACTCGCATTGAATCTGAAATTATTTCTAAATATAAGTAAAAATTAACCAACTCATACATGCTTGATATTCTTGTGTATGAAGTTATTTCGAAATCTCTTGTTTATAAAGTTGTTTTGAAGTCTATATATACATGAGGATTTTTATTGAATACAACCCGTTTGAAAATTTGTATGTAAAATTTCTATAGCAAAATATAACAACCGTAGTAAGAGGAAACAAAAGTTAACATCTCAAATGAAACTGCATACAATAAAAGTCTATTACTTTTCATTTTTCCGTGAAGAATCTTCACATAAATGTTAGTCGTTTCACCAGGTAGTGACTTGAATTGTAAATAAAAAATGGTTTTCTTCTTTTGATGTAACAAATTCATTATAGCATTGGCAGACATAATGAAATTATCTAGTTACATCATTTGGAATAAGATACAATCTCAAGTGTCACTTATACCATTTGGAAAAAGATAAAATATCAATTGACACTTATATCATTTGGAATAAGATACAATTTTAAGTGTCACCCTGATCATTCGATAAAGAATACGAGATATTTCGAACATGCATATTACACTGATTAAGTGAAATGCTAATAAAAAAGTGAAAAAACTCATGCTACTAAGAAGTAAATTTCAAATGTTATTACAATGAACTAGGGGGTTTTCATTGAAAATAATAATATTTTAAAATAAGATGGATCATATCTTATACATTCTCCTAAATTTTATCTTAATATCAGAATTTTTTTTACAAAAGAAAGATCTTTAATATTAAATACCTGATATTCATTCACTATACGCGAATTGAAATAATTAAAAAGCTAAATTTTAGTTCACTGTAATTATCAAACAATTTAATTTGATTTAATAATATTTATATATATTTATACTTCAAGAATAAGAGTGCGTAATGATATAAAATAAATATTTGATTTTAATCTGAAATTTGAATTAAATCCCTAAATTATCAAAAAAACCAAAGAAAATTTTCTATCTTATGTATAATTATTTTTATACACGCCATATCTATACTTATAAATAAAAAAATTCACACCTGGTAACATTATATAAAAATATTATGTATAAAAAATTAATTATGACAGAAGTAGATTTTATTAGAGATATTATAATTAAAATGTGACGATGACGTTATAAAAGATTTGTTTACATGAAAATACTTTAGAATAGAAAGAATAATGATTATAAAATATAACTGATTAAAGAGAACGATAGAAACACTCTAAATCGGTCTTTTAATATTTTAATATCCATGTTTAATCTTTAAAAACTATCGTCAATAGAAAAAAAATATCTTTAATTAGTCTCATGCATTTCTTTTTATTCTGATTAACAGATATATAAAATCAATTAAATGCTTTAATATAATTAATTACGAAATATTGAATATTCGCAGATAATTACTTATACTTTACCTATAACAATATGATAATTACTAAAATGAATTAATTCCCCTTGACACACTGAATCAAGTAAAAGCTGAACGGGGCAAGCATATAAATTTTTAATATGAAACTTAAAAGTTCGTCCTTTGTGAGCTTTTTAAGTCTGAACCGTTTTAACGATTAATAAAAGCTCTGGAAATTGAAGTACATTCATTAAGTAATATATATTTATGATTTTCTTCTCTGCACGAATATTATAGTTTACTACCTTTTTATACTGTAAAAGTATAAAAGCCAGTCGTAATCGTTACGTGTTGTATTTCTTGCTTTACTATATGAGTACATAAATTGTCTGATACGGTTTCTTAAAACTTTAAATTGATTGCTGCTCTTCTGGTTTCTGTATAACAAAATTTAGGATTACAACTTTGCTATAAAATAAGATATATATCACATACATCTGTGTACTATACTCTATTGTAGATTCCAGGATAACAAAAAAGTTTATCTTTATTACTTTTCGAGATACTTTTACAACGATATATTTTTTTTTATGTTGCTTTAAAATGTAGTAAAATTTACCCAAAGAAAGTGTAACGTAACACTGAAAAAGGTCACTAAATTGTGATCTTAATTTTAAGAAAAAGCAAGCATAGAGAGAAACAATAAAGATTAAGATTTTTTTTAAAAATAATTAGCTTTTATGACTATAAGGTAAGTTTTTAAAGAAGTGTAATATAACAAATGAATATCATATTTGTTATGGCTTGATAATGTTTCTACAACGCTACACATTTTAATGCAATTACTGTATTTTTCTTTGAGTAGAGAAATAATCTCAAAAATACATATTTTTAATTTAGAAAACCAAGATACTTGTAATTTAGACTTCCCTTTTAAAAAATAAATTAAATTTATTTTAACTCCTGATATTGATATCAAAAATTAAATTTTAAAGGAAATACCTTTTGAAAATAAAGACATTTATTTTATTATTTTAGAAAAATAAATGTAAAAGAGAAGGATTTTCCTTTAAGTACTGCTTTTTAAAGACTTTTAAATTTCGGCTATGCATCGATTTCTTATCCATAAGAAATAATGACAATTTAAAACTGGCATATAATTCAATTTTATTGTTTGATTGACTGATCAGTATTAAGCTTACTCTAGATAATGTTATTATGATGCCAGATGGTTGACGCAAAATAACTTAATATTTTTCTGTTTCTTAAGCTAATGATTATGTAAGATTTTAAAAATTCAGTATATTTTTGTTAAGATAGTTGCTTAAAATATTGCAAACTTCTTAAATTTCATTTATTTAACCATTTTTCTTATAAATTACTCTCGATTTTATGGAAATGTAACAAATTCAATCTTGCTATAAAATTGAAAGTTATATCTCACTCAATTAGAGCTCTTGAAATAAAATTTTTCGAAGTAAAAAATTAAATAATTTTCATACCTGTATTGCTCAGATTCGATGGTGTTGGTAGCTCTGAGTTTTGTGATCAGCACCCACATGATTTTCGTAAGAAAAATGATGTTCATCTGTTACCGAAAGACAAAAGAAATGACTAAAATGTTAACTTTTCTTTCTTTTACATTTTAATATGAATTTAAAAATAGTAGAAGTTATATTAGAAATCTAATAAAAATGGTATAATTTGTTTTTGAATAACCGTAACAGTTTTAATATTGTATTATAGTTTTCACTCTAAAATTGTTACACTGTTTATAACTGGTTCTATTTTTATGGATATAAAGAAGGTTTACTTGATTTAAGAGCATGAAAAAATATTTTAAGAAAATTAAATTTTCGTTGAAACGCAGAATTGCATATACTGAAGTAGTTTTTCTGTTAAACAAACTTTTATTTGTTTGATATAATTTATCGAAAAAATCCTTTATACTTAGAGTAATTTTGAGCATGAAATTTAATTAATTTTTTTAAAAAAAATATGTTGATGCTTTTATTTTTTCCTTTAATATTAGAGCCCCCACCTTTTATCGATAAATGATCAACTTTAACAGAACTTCAAAAAGTTTTGATTAACTAATGAAATAAGCAGTTGTGTGATATAGGAAAGGCCTATATATATTCAGTTTTATGAAATACATATAAACGAAATTTATAAATATGTTAGTTCCATAATATTCTTTTTAATTAATTCTTTATATTTTATAAAATGATTAATCATAAAAAGTGACCCAATTAGTCTGGATCTAAAAAATTTGAATTTTTAGAAATGGTATTATGCGCTTATTCATCTCTTTAATACTTAACAAGCTTTCTTTTTAAAAAAAAATGCTCACTTTGTAGAAGCCATATCCGAGGATCTCAGAAATTTATTTACCCTAATAATCCACACATAACAAACTTTTTAAGATATATTCATCTGTGAATAAAACTCTGATAAAACAAATATTACACTGCATTGCTGTTATAACATAATAGAATTATAGTGGATGGAACAAATAAAAATAAACACCATAGAAAACGATAAATGGATTCCTTTTCATTAAAAATGATAGTTTTCCTAAATACTTCATGTTAAAAAAACAAAATTATTGAAGTAATACAAACTAAGAGGCATTTGTTTATACTGCATGAAAATCAAAAATGAAAGAGCAAAATTTAATAAAATATTAGGAAAAAAATTGAGTGCCGTTTTAGAATTAAACGAATAAGTTTTCTCTTTATCCAAAGTAAGATTTAATACATTATATTATTAAAAATAAAATTGTCTTAATTCTGATAACAAACGAAATAATGCTTATTTAAATAAGATATCAGTAGTGCTACTTAAATTGTTTAAACGGATAAAAAAAGTTAAACTATGAGCGGTGAAAAAAGTCTTTTCTAAAAGTCTGTTCTAATATTATATAATGGCATCTTTACTCACGTTGAAGAACTGAAGGAAATGCTTTCAATAAAGAATGGAATTAAAGCTTTGCAAGAATTCCTCAATATTGAACGAGAATTTTCATTAATTTATCTTGATAATCATTTCTGCCAATAATTAATGAAGATGTTTCGGTTATTTATTAGCAGCAGAATTGAAAATAATCCTTATTTTGGAACAGTGATCCAAACTCCAATCTTCCCGATTACTTAATTTATTCTCATATTTGAATATTATAAGCAACTACTCTGATAACCAAAAAGAAAATATATTTTATGAGATCGTCTTTCAAAACCAATATTGTGCAATTGGTCCCTTGCAAAAGATATCCGTGAACTCATGTGGAAAGTAAACAGATTTCAAATTATATTTGAGTTTAATTTGAATGGATCTCTTTCATAGAAATTTCCTAACAAATCATTTACTTTTAATGAGTTTTACGTGCAAAAAGAATGAAAAGTTTCTTGAGAGATTTCAACTAATAGCATTTGCCAAGCAATTATTGGGTTAGCACGTTCTACAAATAAAACATCGTTTGAAATAAATTTCTGGAAAATAATTTCTGTTGAGCCTTTGTTTTAAACATGTGTCATATTTTCTTGGAATAATGGAAAATCATTTTGTCTTTAAAAATTACTTATATTTAGAGTATTTTAAGATAAACTGTCTTTATTTTATTTGCGATTTTTTTTACCTGCCTTCTAAGTTTATGACAAAGACTTTTTTGAGGAAAAAGTTGAACGCATACTTTAATGAAAACAACAGTAGAACCCCTGTTTTTGTGCGGTAGATAGGGAACACATAAAAAAGAACCACACAAAAAATATTCGAAAATTTCATAAGTTCTTACACGTAATGAACAAATTCGTCGAGATACTACAGAAAACTTTTTTTATGTGGTCTCTCTCCATCACATAAGAAAAGTTGCACTTAGAAAATACGCCAGTCATTTACGAAATTTATGAGAAAGTACTTCCCTGACAAAATAAATAATTAAATTACACATCGAAAACATTTAGTTTTGCATTGTATACTTGGAGAAGTTTTCAAAATGCACATATATAATTTACTGCTACTCTTTGTAATCCTAAACGCTCATCTTGCTGTGAAGAATAAGTTCAAAATTGCTTTCGTCACTTAAAGATACAATTTCAATTGATTTATTTTTTTGGCACCAAAAAAATAAGAGATAAGTTATTGTGACGAAAATAGGTTGGTCATTTGCTTGTAAATGTCATGATAACCAGATATGCATGACTGAAGCTCTTTTTATAGAGTTTCTTACTGCTTTCGGAATTGGTATCTATTTTAAGAAAATGCTTTTTCAATTTGTTAGAAAGCTGAATCCCTGCATATATTTTATCCGCTTTCAAATAATCTCCGATTTTTCTTGTGAGTCTTCGTAATCTATCAAATTATTGATAATGTCGCTGTCATTGAAATTTTCGTTTTCAATCAAGCGTGGGCTGCTGGAGCGTAGAGAGAAAGCAACTGAACATGCATTGTCGGGAGACTGTTTATAACCAATGAAGAGAGCGTCTTTTAGTATATATGTACATTGTAGTGGCTTAACGTACACCCTCTCAACCCCTGCCTCGAGGGGGAGGAGGGTCTAAAGCCTGACTGACGCCAAGTACATATTTACCTAATTTATAAAATATTAAAGGCAAAACCTGACTCTCCGTTTTCCACTGGTACATTGATAGAAAATATTACAGTGGCACAAAAGCCGTTGAAATTCATATAACGCATAAAAAAAGATCACACAAAACAAATCGTACAAAAACAAAACCGCGTAAAAAAAGACCGCGCAAAAACAGGTTTTACTGTATATATTTATATGTTGATGATGCAGTTCCAATGCTATATTATAGCAAGAGAGATGGTAGATGGGGAAAAACGGTAGAAATGGTAGATGGGGAAAATGAATATGAAAATGCGTAGAAGTTTTAAGATGTATTGAAATTTTGGTTTCAGTAATTGGTAGTAAAAAGTTTTGAACAAAATCAATGAAAAATAATAATAAAAAAAAAAGAATTAAAAAACAAAACAAATGATCCTGAAGCGAAATATGTAATACATAAAATATACACAGACGAAAGTCGTCCGGATACGGGTAGAGCAGGGAGTGGTATATTTTGTAGTACTCCCGGGAGTGAAGTTAAAATCAGCATCAGAGGAATTCTGACCACTGTTCCGTCTTTTGATCGGAACTCATTGCTATCTGTGGTGCTCTTGATCATGCTATGAACTCTAATATGGACAGTATCTGGATCCTGACAGACAGCAGAAGTTTCATCCAACATTTGAAGAATTGGCCAACGATTATTGACTGTACTAGTTATATTATATCCAAATTGGCTAGGCTTGGTCAGAGGAAACAAGTGTGTCTCCAATGGATGCCATAGCATGTGGGTGTGTCTGGGAACGAGGCAGCTAATGAGCTGACTGGTAGGGAGGTCACCTTCGTGGTATGTCCTTTGTGCAGGGGGTAAAGGCTTTCTTTACCTGTCCTTGCTCTCTCTCTCTGCTTCTCCTGCTCATATTCTGGACTGCTGGGGAATTTCCCTGGAACAGTTGTTTGGAGATCAAGACCTGGTTCGTGACATTCTTATGCGGAAAGGTCAAATGGACTTGATGTAGGCTTTCCTGCTCCAAGGGGATTTAAAACAACAGCAACAACAACTTTTTAAATTAATAAATTAATTCAAATTATTCCTTTATTTTGGGAAAAAGTTTTATTAATTTTCAATTTATAAAAACTTATTTAATTTCTTCGAATTTTTTTTTTTTTTTAAAAAATAAGAATTTTATCGAATTTTTGAATAAGTAATTTTAAGTAGAAAGTAATGTTATTTTTGTCTCTCAGACAGAGGGGTTTTTAAATTTTTATAAAAACATATTCAGATTTTTATTAAAAACTAATTGAATCATTGTAAAATCCGTTTTTACTAAACGAAAATTTCCAATAACAGGACAGAAAAGAAATCAGAATGTCTGTGAAACGAAGTTGTGCTTAAATTAATAATATTGAAATTTTTACTGCTTGAAGGAATAAATTGTCTTTCATTAAGTACCATTTAATGAAATTTTTCTAAAAATTGATTCACGTAACTTTATTTAAAGTGAAGATGTTTTCTTACTGATTTAATAGTAGTTTGATGAGAGAGAAAAAATTGAATTCGCTCATAATTGAAGTTCTAAACATTGTTGAATTTTCAATAAAACTCTATTGGAAAAAAGGTTAGTTTATATATATTTTATTCAAGTCATTATATTAGATTAATTTACGTTATTACGTATATAATATTGAATTTAATCGATGTGTTTCTTTTTTTTTTTACTTTCTGTGCAAATATAGTATGTGCTTTTATAAATTTGCATGCTTATTATAAAATAAAAAAACAATTGTTTTAACTATTAAAATCTAATTTTACTTGCACATAAAATTGTGAATAACTTGAAAACATCTTCTTAGAAAATGAATCATTTTTGTTCACTGTGAGCTAGTAAAATGTCTTTGTAATAAATATGTATGCACAACAGGATTTAAAGTAGCATTGAAGAGTTGAAATTCTCAATAGGATTGTTTGTTATAGTTTGATGGAAATAATACAGTGCATTTTGAAAGCATCTATGTTTGTCTCTTATTAAGAAAGCCTGCGCTCTTTAGATTTTCAAAGCTTTTAGAAAAGAGCATTATGGAGAAAAACTTAAACTATGTTAGAAAGTTTAAAAAATATTTTACTTTCCAACATAGCTTTTTTCTAGCTTTTAAAGAGAGACGAAATAAACAATATTGAGGCATTCTTTTGAAATTCACCACGTGACATTGTTCTTTGAGTCTTTAGCATGCAGATGGAGAATTTGGTGAAGATGCATGAAAGAATTGGGTTCTATGCAAATCTTAATGCATCTGAATAAATTTTACTTCCTTTTTTGTTATCAAAAGTATACCAAGTTTCAAAGCCTATAAGTTTGTTATGTTAACCATTAGTTATATATTTAAGTTGCAGACTTTAAAAAGAAAATTTAAAAGTTTTTGTTTAACAAAGGGCACAATCATAGTTAATATTATAGTTAATCTTGACTTAAATTTTAAACATCATGAATTTTTATGAACATGCAATTATAGATGCATAATTTTTAATTTTATAAAATGAAAACTGTATCAGTAAGAACAAAAAAATAAAACAATACTAATAAAAATTTTAACGGGTATATTCGCGAGCCTTCTACTAATCCTCTTGGGGGAAAACTGTTTTTTTTAAATATTATTCTATTGAAAACTTTCTCCCGAAGAAGATGCGATTTATGTAAATCAAGGCTTATATTTAAGCTGATTTTTAGGTTCGAGAGAGAGAGAGAGAGAGAGAGAGAGAGAGGTTTGGAGGTAAATGCCAAAAGTTAGTGATTAACATAAAGTAGTAGAAAACTAGTCGAGAGTGACTCGTTGATCATTTGTTTAATATTTAATTATGAATTGAATTACTTACTCTTGGATCGTCTCTGCAAAACATGCTCCAAATAATCGAAAATTTGTTCTAAGCTAGTTAACTTCAAGCCTATACTACTTCAATTTAAATATCTAATTCACTAAATCGTCAGTCATTAATTTTAAATATTAAACAAATAATCAAAGTCACAAAAAGTCAAATAAACAATAAGTCACTTTCGACTAGCTTTCTACTACTTTATGTTAATTTCTAACTTCTATCATCTAGCTCCTAACCCCTCTCTCTCTCTCTCTTAATGCTTAAGGTATCCGACTACGTTCGGAACCGTGATTTTGCAAAAGCGTATAAATAGATAATATTTATGATATTTAGTGTCACTTAGATTAGAAAATGTATATGAAATTGCTTTAAGAATAGTATTACAATAAAAAATTATTTAAGTACAACATTTTGACAAAAAATGAACATAAAATGACCCATTTTCAAAATATTCTCCGTTTGTGAAAAATGCTTCTATTATAATAATATTTTGCCTGTATATAGCTCAGTCCTCTCTACAAAGGCTCAACTAGAATTTTTGAAATATAATAATTACAAGTGGATTTATTCATGTTTTACGACAACAGGGAGGAGAAATTTTAAGAAAAAAACGCCGATAATTATTTCAATTGGTTGTAACTCTGAAAATAATGTGAATTTTTCAAAATTCATAGCTGAGTCTCTGTACAGAGGTCTGAGCTATATACAGGCAAAATAGTATTATAATAGAAGCATTTTTAACAAAAGGAGAATATTTTGAAAAAAGGTTATTCTTAGTTAATTTTTTACCGAAATATTGTATTTAAATAATTTTTTTGTCAAAATGTCTTTAAAAAAGTTTTATACATGTATTCTAATCTAAGTGACACTAAATATCATGAAAATTATCCTTTTATGTGCATTTTAAAATCACGTTTCCGAACGTAGTCGGATACCTTAAATATAATCCTTGATTTACATAAATCACATCTTTTTCACCAGGAGAAATTTTTCGATAGAATAATATTGAAAGAAATAGTTTTTCCCCAAGAGGATTAGTAGGAGGCTCGAGAATAGACCCATTACAAAGTAAAGAATTGCGCATATCTACTTCTTAAAATTTTCACAACCTTACGCCTCTCTTCAAATAGATTAATAAATACATCGTGACATCGTGATACTAAATTATACATAGGAACAGTTATTGCAAAATTATTTTGGGTGTAAGCTGTTTTTTTTCATTTTGTCTGGTTAACATTGCTCTAAAAAAAACTTGAACAGCGAATAACCAAGGAACAGATCTGAGCTGGTACTTCCCTTTTCCATCTTCCACGTTACATCATGGAAGAAAGGACTACTTCGGTAAAATCTCGAAACTTTAGAAAAATAGTAATCAAGAGGGTAAAAAAAATAATTATAAATGCACTATCTTTACCCTTATATTTAACTAAAACAATATATAATCCAGACTTTTGATTTCTTTTAGTGAAAGTATTCATATGTTGTTGTGAAGTATTATTATATAATTGTTACATATTATTTATTTATATTAAAATAATATTAAGCAGAAAATCGTAGTATAATTTTCTACAGGAAACATTTAATTTTACATTTAAAATATTACTTATGCAGCACAGAACAAAAAAAACTTTATATGCAAACATAAAAGTAAGATAACAAAAAGTGATATATATATATATATATATATATATATATATATAATTCGCTGGTCTAATTCAGCGACAGCTTTAGAAATCATAATAGGTCTCCAGTTTAGTCCAAAGACTTTTTTGTATCTACTTTTGTTGTGTCTGGTGAATTCCAATTTCTTCCTTCTTTAGCACTGTAGGTTCTAGTACTTCTTCACTTTTATTTTATTTTACTATACATATATATAAGCATAAATAACTAATAATACTCACGAGCAATACTAAAATCACAGGACAGATGAATATGTAATCATAATAGTCTCTTTTCTGCCATGGGCACCTGTTAAAATACACAATGATTTCTAACTAAAAAAATTAATAAGGACACATAATTCGTAGATAATGCATACACAAAAACATATATATTTCAAATTTTGCCCACAAATTTCTTTTCCAATTTACTTTTCATTGTTTTTTTAAAAAAATTTTATATATACTGAATCCCTCAAAAACTTTTATTGAAAGATAAAACTTGATAATTCCAATGGTTAGACAAAATTTGTACTTTATAAAAATTGAACTCCAACTTTTATAAGACTAGTAGTTTATATAATAGTTTTAAGCGTTTAAAAAAGAAGCAAACATATCTTCCACATATATATAAATTATTATTTCAATAATTAAATTTTTAAAAACATATTCACACATTATATGAGTGTTTTCTCTTTTAAAGCGATTTCTATTGTAAATTATAACAGAATAAGACTGGAAAATGGTAGGCACGAGTGTCTTATGATTATGTTGCATGTACAAGATCCCTTGAATAACAATTTGGTTTCGATACTCTCGGCAAAATTAAATCACGGCAATATCCAGCATACAACGAGAGTTTCAACAGAGTCACGGCATCTTAGCGAAAGCCGCCACTAGATGGTACTACCAATGAAATGGCTTCAACTCTTGAAGACTTGCCGTGTCTGCAAATGTCTTTGTTGCCAAAATATGCAACCTATTTGAAACAAACGAACAATATTTAAAGGAGATAATACAAAATTACTTAAATGGAGTTGATTGCAATTGAAATCAAATTGTCCAAAGTTTGTAAGGTGAGTATTTGAAATAGATTCTTATGCCTTCTGGGACAGTGCTATCACAATCCTACTTCAAAAGAAGTAAAGACTTTTAGTACTGTTTTATGTTTATTTTCACGAACCTCAAACAATGAGTTACTTGTTTTCCCCATCATTTTATCTGAAATTAAGATTTTGTTTCTCCCTTAAAAAGTAGTTTTATACACACATTTCTATAATAATGATTTAGTACTAAAGGTTTCTAGTTCAAATTACGATTTAAATGTTTTTTTACAATGGAATATTTCGAACAAATAGTTATTGATGTACAATTAAATAAAAAAAAATAATTGCTTCATACAAAATTGATCCTCCTAGTATTTAATCGTGTTATAAGAATTTCTAATTTTGCTTAAAATGATCAAAATAAATTAATGATGCTGAAGTTTCTAGATAGGAATTCATAGTAATTGTTTTAATAATTTTATACTGAGCTGTTTGAAAGTTATTTGGTTATTTGATAATATTTTAAAATTTATCCTAAAAGTTATTAATAATTTGCGAAGTAAAAAAAACTTCCTTGCCTAAATTAATACTTTTAAGTTGAAAATTTTTTTTGCTGTTTATATTAATTTTTTTAATGTCATCAAAATACACATTGTGGTTTTTTCATTTTTTTTGGAAATAGAATTAATTAAAATCTAAAAAATTGCAGCATTTTAATGCATAAATTAGGAATGAACTCAAAGTCTTATTATATAATTTTAGAAACATTTATAAACATTTTATGCAGCCTAATAAATATTTTTTAAAAAATCAAAAATGTTTTACTTAAATCAAATTGCCTTAATTTGAAAAAAGTTTTAATTCAAAATTCTTAAGCAAACTGCTTAACCAATGTAGATTAAAAAATCTCTTTTTTCCCCAGGAATTTCGAATTTATTCAGTTTTTGAGAGAGAAGGATAAAAATATTTGTTTTATTCGTAGTAAGGATTTTGAGAATTTATTTAACTCTATAGATATTTCAAATATAATTCAGGTTCTTTTGGAAAATTACAATAATTGTGATCTAAATATTGTTAGAAAATTCCTCAAATTCAGAACTATTCCTCAATTAGTACTAAAGGAAGTTTTTACTATTTTTAATGGTAATCTCCATCAGTAAATTAAGGTAAATCACAAGGTGGAACTTTCAGCAGTAGTTTTGCTAATTTATAATTATATTCCTTAAGAAAAATAGTCGTATTATTTATAATGATTTTATATTTCCATACATCTTGATGATGTAATGAATGATGTAGTGAATATATTCCTAATACTGATTTTTATCTTAGTGGTCTGAATCCATTTATAACAAAAAATAAATAAATAAAACCCACTTACAGCAGATTAAACTGATATAGCTTTGAGCTTCATAGATAATAAATTAAAAAAAGCAACATTTAAAAAAAATTTTATAGAAGATACGTACTTAATTTTTATATTTTAAAAGTACCTCTTTGATATAGTAATATTCATATTTTTATCTATATATAGAATGTTAACAAATGCTAATAATAATGCTAATAGTACTAAGAACAATAGCTAAAAATGTTAACCAATTTATTATTATTCATTTAATTATTTTTCATATCAATTTTATAATTAATTTCCTTTATGCATGCAATTATAATAAGTTCAATATTTGTTGAAAGATTTAATTTTTTGTATTCTGTTTTTTCATTGGTTTTTATTTTTTAATTTTCTATACTCCCCTTTACATTCACTAGATGGTATACCACAGGTTATTTTATTTGGCAATTTTTATGTTCTGTAAGACTCTTATCTTTTAATTTTATATATATTCTTTTCAATAAAAAATTTATAAGTTCTTGTATAGTTTTATGTTTGCTTAGTTAAAATAATAATATGCTTCTTAAAGTATATTATTCGAATATTTTTCCATAAGTGATTTTCTGTTGGAATGTTTTGGAAGACCCCGGTTGAAGTATTTTCACTGTTCAACTTTTATCTTTTATAATTTTTCTATTTCGCCAAAGGAGTTTTTCGGTTTATTCTTTCTTAAAGTATACAGATTTATGTTATTTGTATTACATTATGTTATTATTATTTGGGTTCGTTCGTTTATTTAGAAACAAATGAATTCTTCACACATTATTTTTTCTTCCTTTCACCCTAGTAATATAGGTAAATTTAGGGGAATATTCGATTGAGAGCTTCAAAACTATTGTTTAAGTCTTCTAGTTCTTAAGATAGAGAGTTTGCTAATGTAGTACTGAGGCTATTTAACTTTGAAGAATACTATCTTGTTATATTCCCATTTATTGTCTTTACGAGTAAGTTGGATTTATAGTAATTTAGAACATGATTATAAAGATTATAAATATAAATATATGTAAGTGTGTTTTAGCATGGATTACCATTTTGTAATTGCATGATATTGAGAGGCTGTCTCATTAACGTCTGCTCAGAGCACAACTGGGCAATTAAATAAAAAACCGTTTAAAATCTCATGGCATTTTCTGTCCTTATACCTGGATACCAATAATGTAATGAATGAAAATATAATCGGGAAAAAGAAAAATTTATAATTTTTCGTTTTTGATCGAAGATAGATAAATTTAGTTTTACTATTGATAATAACACGCTAGATTAGTTATTAGTGAATGATTCATGATGATTCTCTCGTGTCTTAGAATCAAGTGATGACCTATTTGCTAATTAAAAATGGTAAATCAGTAAGGAACAGTATTATGATTCGCAATTTCCGATCGTAAATTTATCTTGATACTTCCTGCACACTGCTGGAGATAACTGTAAGCTACCTTGGGTAGAGTTTTGAAATATGGGAAATATATTAATGCATAAAAATTATGATAGATCACTAATTGTAATTTATTTAACTATAATTTAACTGTGAGTACCATTATCAACACTACATGTAATGATTAATATTTTTCATGATTATATTACTTTTTATATTTTTCACGATTTTAGAATCAAGAAAAATTATCCATCTTTGGTTAAAAAATAATTGAAAAATATTATACCACATCAGATGTAAGAAATACACATTTAACATTAAAATACCTATTTTTGACCCCACCTCCAACACCACAACCAAGAAAAATATAAGTAGAATCTTACATAACTTGAAGCGGTTTTTTATATTGGAAAAACTTTTTTTAGACATTAATCCCTTAGTACTATAATTTATTTTTCTTTGATAATTTTTTTTTCTTTGTCCAGTGTATGATAATTACAAAAGTTTTCAATGGTTATTCTAATTTTGGATTGGTGCAATTTAATTAATATTAAATGAGGAAAATGCGTGTTTACTTGGCCGGAGGGGGGAAGAGAGGTATTTTGACAACATATAGATAGCAGCTAGAAATGTTATAATTATACTTTATTTTTGATAAATGAATGATTTTTTTTAAAACTTCGTTCTTATTTTCAAAGTATGAAGAACAAATTACTATTTGAAGTCAGAAATGTTTGCATAAAACCTAACACATATTACAACCACACAAGAAACTGCAAATAATTAAAAATGAATATTGGAGGAAATTTTAGAAGAATATCTCACAAATTTGGAAGCATAATTTTTACTATAAAGAAGATTTCTTCACGGTAGTTGCTTTCACAATAATCTTTTTAGGACCATGGTTTCAGAAGAGGAAAGACTGTCGTCAAGTGTGACTTATTGCTTACAAGCACAGATGTTCTTTTTCTCCAAAGAAGCTTTTATTGCTGTAAGAACTTAATGCTCCATCGGATTCTTCTAGCTATAAGTACTTCTTTTGGAAGTAAACTTTTCCATCTTCTCTATAGAAGATGTCTTTTGAATCGGTCAAAAAATTGGCTATAAGTTTTGCAGCTAAATTTCTTATTGCATTAAGTTCTCTCTTGAGTAAATAACAAAATGATAACACTTTACAGATATCGAGACGTTTTTTTTTTTAGAAAAATAGATATATGGATGTATAGTATTTAATCGGATATTAAGTCAACCATCATAAGAAACAAGCCTCCTTTACTAATTCTTTCAATTAAAATTTTTTATTTGTAATAATTTGAACAAAAGAATGTATGTAGAATCTAGCTAGATAAAACGGAATTTTAACTAATTGAACAAAAAGTGCAACCGTTGTTATACACTTTCTGTTTATGTTTTATTATTTTGAAAAAAATTGGAGAAAACCTGTGAAAAATTATCTGAAGCTCGGGTGTCGTCCACTTCACTTGTCCATGGTTCAAAATTACGTGGTCCGTCGCCAAAAGCCCTCAGGTAGCTGTACAGTGCGACGTTAATATTCACTTTATCACTCTGCCCCTTAAGTTGCGGGTTCGATCCCTGCCCAAGTCGGTGGATTTTCCTGATGCAGAAAATCGACAGCCGTCATTTCGTATGATTTTACGGCATGTAAAAGTTCCCTAGAGTGTCTGTTTGGCTTGTGTGCTCTCGGCAAAATTAAATCCTAGAACAGGTTTGCATCGTCAAAGCTCAGGTGCTTTGGGAAGGAAACTGGGTGTCAAAATTACTTGCGGTAATTGGTATCACCTATATGGTGCCGCTCTAAAAAGTGATACCAGCTCCTGGGGAATGTACTAGGTTTTCAAAGGTTAAAATACTAATGCGCAGCCCCACTAGAAAAAAACAACTTTTTTTTTAAAAAACAAATTATTTATTCCCTTTTTTTACTCAGTTAAAAATAACTGCTTAGATGGTTTAAACTGTGTAACTATGCTAAACTTTTTAGAAAGTTAATATGATCATATAGCAGCAAATCTATATTTTCCTCTATTTTATTAAAATAAAATATCTTATTTAAAGACATCAGATATATCTGGAAGGTCAACAATTTTCCTTAACTGATATTATTTAGGTCATCAAATTTGAAAGGGATCATATCCTTCTTCTATTAATCATTAAATCTCGACTTAAAAAATTAAATTTTTTTTAATGAAATTTAACCTTTAATACTCTCTGCGTTCATATTCAGCACCACAAATATGTTTCTTTATTTACTTCTGCTGCAGTGAAACTGTTATGTCAAGGCAGTAGAAAAAATGATCTGGAAAATTCTTCTCAGATAAAAAAAAAAAAGGGGGGGGGGGGGGGGGGAAAGGAAAGGTGTCGGAAAGGATGTTTATGAAGATTTATTGAAAACGAAATAAATGACCGGAAAAAATTGAAGTATAGCATATCTACCTTGGAGTCTTAAAGGTTAATAGACAGAAACGATAGTAATTATATTAGTAAAAACTTTCGAGTTTGGATATTTGTTCCTTTCTGTTTTGCGTTCACTGCATAAAAGTTTGCAAAACATCTTAAGAAAGTCTTTCTTACTAAATCCACAAACAGAAGTGCTTTGCTTTCAAAAGGAAAGTCATTGAATTAGAAGAGGAATCAATTAAAATAACTATATAAACTGAAATACTGCATTGAAGAATGAAATAATTGAACAATTGGAATTCCGTGAAGTTCTAAGGAACAGTTTTCAACGATGTGATTCTAAGAAATAAAATAAATCGAATGAAGAAATTGTTAAGAAAGAAAATCTAAATTGTGCCCCAAAGATTTCGAAAAATGTCTTTGAGCAAGTAAGAACAAATATAAGAATTTGGATCAAATAATCGAAGAACATAAAAGAAATTGTCGTGTTTCTGTCTGGAAAAAGATAAGGACGATAGGAAAAATTAACATTTCAATGCATACAAATCATTCCTATAAATTTCAGGTATACTTTTAAACTTAAAATTTTCCTGTCTAATAAACCTTTTTTTTATTCAAATAAGGATTGTAGCTTCATTTTCTGTTTGTTTGTAAATATAATTTTCAAAATTTAAAGGTAAATTTTCGGTAAAGAAGAAAATATTGTAAAGGAAATCAAATTTTCAGAAATTTCCCCCAAATGATTATTTGACAAGATATATAATAGTTCATTGATACTTACATCTTAGAATTTTTTTGTATTATTTTTTTATTCATGGCTACGATAAAATTTAATTTTAAATAATCATACACATTTGGTTTATATACTTTAACATATTAAAGTTTGCCTCGAACAATTAAGTAATTTTGTACTTGTGTCATTAAAAATAAATGTTACATATTTTTTTAACTTTGAGAATTATTCTGCTTAGTGAAAAATATAAAATGGTGTAATAAACTGTATTTTAACATTTTTTTATTTTTAAAAAAAGAATATTTAAATACATGAGTATTTGTTTAGATGATTATCCAATCAAAGCAAAATAAAAACATTTTTGAAAGGAAGTCTGGAAAAACACCACTGTAATTTTATATGGAACTTTTTAAAGTTTTGATTGCATAAAAACTGGTGATAATTTACGATTTTAAAAACAATCTTACAATTATATGAAACTCTATAATTTTTTTTTGTGAAGTATTTTCAAAAAATATAATTGCAGAGCAAGGTAAAATCCTAGGAGAGCCCTCACCCTTGGCGAATAACCGTAAAAACGCCAAGCCAGAACGAGATGGCGCCAAGCGAAACCGACAATGGCGGCAAGTGAATATAGCGGGAAAAGGGGATGTGTAATGAATATATATGTAAAAAATACAGAAATTAAACATTTAAGGTAAAAAATATGAAAACAGCACTTACAGCTGATCTTTTCCGAGTGGAGGGTACAGAGTAACAACAGATTTTAAAAAAGACTTGAAGGTCTCATCGCTAAACGAATGATCGTGTGAGCGCTGCCATATATATTCTGAGAGGTAATGGTCGAACATCGAAGAAAGCGTTTTATAGCCAACCATTACATTTTGGACATTCATAACTACAAGCAATCAATTCTTCCTTCATACATCATTCAATCAATTCTTCCTTCATACATCATTCAATCGATTCTTTCTTACCTTTCGTATTGAACAAAGTAAAAAATTCTAAGGTATATTCCTTCACACACGCAGCCATACTTCCAGCCCGGTGCCCAACAACAAAATGAAGTTTGAAATGCCCGCCGACCAAATACGAAAATTCCAGAAATAGTTAGGTTTACCATATCTAGAGTATCAAACTAGGGTTACCAAGATGGCACAATTATCTCCAAGAAGAATAATTCGCGCCAAGGGTGTGGGCTTTCCTAGGACCGAACCCAGAGCAAAATTTTGTATTACGAGCTAATTATCAGTGAATATTAAATTAAATTATATTAAAAATATATTAAATTATCAGTGAACAAATAAGCCATTATGTATTTATATCACTCTGGTTTAATAACAATAAAGTTAAATTCAACTCTTTTGTCGGCTCGGTGGCTTAGAGGTAGCGTGGTCTCTTCGTAGGTCTAAGGTTGCGGTTTCTATCCCGGTTGGTGTCGGTAGATTTTTTTTAGATGCGAAAATCGTAGGTACGCATGTCATATGATCATGTGGAATGGAAAAGGTCCCTTGAGTATCAATTTGGCTCTGGTACTTTCGGCAAAATCAAATCACTGCAATATTTAGCATCCGACGAGAGCTCAAATTAATATTAATTTACGCGTCGAAATTTGGTAGCGAGAACCGCCACTAGATGGTGCCATCGTGAAATGGCTCTCACATTTGGGGTCTCGCCGTGTCTATAAATGCTTAACTCATAGAAAAAAAATTCAACGCTCTTCGTCTTAAATGCTTCTTAGATCCATGAAATACAGTTTTATCACTACAATATATCTATGGTAATAAACATAGTTTACGGAAAATTAAAAGATGAAAGAAACACACTAAAGATACATTGCCATCGAAATGAAAAAGAAAAATTAAGCATTTTCCAAATAATTTTCATTAGATGCGGATAGCCTTGTAAGATATTTTTATATGTATTTGAAACTTCAGCTTATCAAAATTACTATCAAATATTAAATAAAATGTGTTACAGCTTGTTTGAATAAAGTAAGCACACATAGCTGAAAAATGCAAAGTAAAAAAATAATAAATAATGAAATATAAAAACTAGTCTAAGCCATTAAAATAATTTATGAAATATTTTTCGAGGTACACCTTTTCAGAGAGAAAATAAAATATATTACAAAATAAAATAAAATTTTCATTCTGTTCTCGCTTTAAAATAAATCCATTTATCTAAGTAATAAACAATCAAATTTACATTAAATTTCAATAAAAATACTTTTCTCTAAAAAAAAAAAAGGGGGAAGATTTATTAAATTAATGAAGATACGTGCAAGAAATTAGTAGGATATCATCAGAATTAAAATAACTTTTTCGTCAAAGAATGAAACCCTACGGATTTGCTGACACAAAATATGACGACAAGCTACAATAGTCAAGTTTAAAATATTACTTTACTCACCCTTGAGGCTCAAAAATATCATGAATTGTGCTGCCAAAATGACCTTTAACTCCAGCCCAAGTTGCCGCAATAATTGCGGGAATTACTGAAAAAGTAGAATAAAAAAAATGCACTGATTAAAACAAGAATTCAATAAATGATTTTCGTAAATGCTATAAGTAGAATTTTGAAAGTCTATAGATAAATCAAAAATTTATACAGAAAGTAAAGCAAAACTAAAATTTAGAACTCATAGTAATTTTAATTTTAAGGTATCCGACTACGTTTGGAACCGTGATTTTGCAAAAGCGCATAAATGGATAATTCTCATGATATTTAGTGTCACTTAGATTAGAATACATGTATAAAATTGTTTTAAGGACACATTCTGACAAAAAAATTATTTAAATACAATATTTTGGCAAAAAATTAACTTAGAAAAATCTTTTTTCAAAATGTTCTCCTTTTGTGAAAAATGCTTCTATTATAATAATGCTTTACCTGTATATAGCTCAGACCTCTTTACAGAGGCTCAACTACAATTTTTGAAATATATAACTTAATAGCGGGTTTATTCACATTTTACGACAACAGAGGGGAGCAATTTTAAGAAAAAAAAAACGCCGATAATTATTTTAATTGGTGGTAACTCTGAAAATAATGTGAATTTTTCAAAAATTCTAGTTGAGCCTCTGTAGAGAGCTCTGAGCTATATACAGGCAAAACATAATTATAATAGAAGTATTTTTCACAAATGGAGAACACTTTGAAAAAAGATTATTCTAAGTTTATTTTTTGCCAAAATATTGCATTTAAATAATTTTTTTGCAAAAATGTCCTTAAAAAACAATTTTATACATATATTCTAATCTAAGTGACACTAAATATCATAAATATTATCCATTTATACGTTTTTTTAAAATCATGGTTCCGAACGTAGTCGGATACCTTAAATACTTTTAGGTATAAGAGTTCATTCTGAATATCATTCAAGATCTTATTTCAACTCTCCTATTCCCAACAACGCTTAGCTAATTTTGGTATGTTATAAGGAAATCCTGATAATCAAAACCAGTGTTAAATAATTTTACTCTGGATTTATTCTGTAAATACGTGGAAAACTGAATTTTTCAAGAAAACAGTAATTTATTTTATAGACGGTAGGATCATTTGCATGATGTGCTTACCCCATCCGATGGTTGTATACACATAGATCTTGACGTTATCCACCGTGAATGTTTTAACGACTAAAATGAAGAGGTAGAGTCCCTCAACGAACATCCAGAAGAAATTGGTCCCCATCAAGTAAGTCAAAAATATAGTCAAGAAGCACGCAATCTGCAATTAAATGAAAACTTTTATTAAATATGTATAATTTAGTAGTTCAATTCGGTTGAAAAGAAGGTTTTTTCTTGTTAGTATTAATATAAGGTGCGACACAAAAAATCGAGACTAAGTGTGTAGCTTGAAAAATGAGTGGAGTTGGCAACAACTGTTTTTGTGACGTCATCCCACGCATCTCCTCTATCCTAGTAGCCAGTTTCGCCTTAATCAATCACGTTAGTTTGTAGTACTGCGTCATTGAGGGAACACGTGCAACTGCATTCTGCCTGAAAAATGTCGAATCAACATCAAGTTCCTTGTGAAACTTAAGAAATTAGCCACGAAAACATTTCAAATATTAACCTTGGCTTATGGAGATAAAACTTTGTCTCGTGTACATGTGTTTAAATGATATAAGAGGTTTTTAGGCGAAAGGGTCAGGGTGGAAGATGATGAATCTGCTGGGTGCCCAAGGTCAGTGATTACAGACAAAACATTGTCAAAAATCGTGATATGAGTGGGTTCTCACTCACATCAGTGGTCAGACTGTTAATCAACATTACTACATTTAAGTACTAAAAAGACTTCATGAAAAAAAATTAGGAAAAAAGGGCCTGATTTGGGGAGTGATGGAGGGTTGTTGCACCAAGACAATGCATCCGCTCACATGGTCCTCCCATGTGTCAAGCAACTTCTGACCAACAAAAACGTTACTGTGATGGGGAATCCTCCTTATTCACCCGATTTGGCCCCACAAGATTTTTTTATTTCCTACAGCTATACCTTGCTGAAAGGGAGCCAATTTTACCTCAGTTGAAGAGATTCAGGCAAAAAAAAAACAAAAAAAAAACGTGAAATCTCCTATAGGGACTTCCGAAAACCCCGTTCTAGAGCCGAATGCAGAAGGGTGGGAATGCTGAAGTCAACTACTTTGAAGGCAATATTGTCACGGAGAACTGACTCTGTAAGTACAATGATTTATTGAACCAGTCTCGTTTTCTATGTGTCACACCTCTTATACTAAAATTAAAGGAAAGTGAATCTACATGAAAAAGTTATATAAAATTGAGATTGTGTCTGTATAAGGTACTGTATGTTAATCGTCATTCTTTGATACGTTCATTTGTGTATATGACTTAAAAATTGACGTCATAACTTTTTAAGAAGTTTGAAGTGAAATTTATAATGTAGGTTTAAGAATAATTACTAAAATAGATTCACTTCATATTTAATCTTTACTTTTCATTAATTTTAACTTGTAGCTGAACAATGCAAATTTAAATAAGTACAATTTTTCAAGGCATACTAAAACCTGTCTAAAATAAATGTAATTAATACATATTGCTGATAAATGAAAGAAATTAAATTTAAGTCTATTTTTTGAAAATTATGCTATAACAGTACTGAAGTAGTAATGAATTACTGAACTACTAATGCTATAAAGCCAAACTTTACAGCATTTATTCATACTTAAAAAATTTAATCCCAGATTATCAGTAAAAATGTCTAACTAAAATATAATTATTTTTTAACAAAATATGTTGTTCCTTGTTTTTGCATCAATGAATTTAAAGGAATATTTTAATTAAAATACAAAATTATATCTCAAAAGACATTGATCAGATACCAACCCTGCTAGAAATATAATCTTGACTTGTTTGAAGTTTCGCTGTAAGTATCCATGTAATGTCCAGGAGCAAATAAGTGAGCATAAGATTAGCGTGGATAGTATTCCTCAAACATCTCAAATCCCTGCAAAAATAAATAAAACATCTTGGAACATATTGAAAAAGAAAGATATATTGCTAATTTAGATGGCCGAAAGAGATGGGAAGTTGAATAGTAGAAAGTTAAATTGTTTTAAAAGTTTTATAAAAAAATTCTATGCCCCAAAGGAACTTGTTTTCGCCTTTAAATGTAATAGAAATAATAATGAGTTTCGATTATAGGATATTTGAAACCATTTTGAATCTTCCAGACATATAAAGGACAAAACACTTTAAAATAGTCTAAGTAAAGCAAATTATTTTTAACGGCAAAAATATTGCTCAAAATAATATTACAAAAAACAAAGTTTCAGTAAATGCATATTAAATCTGCCGGCTGGAAGGCGTTGTTGGTTTGTCCCTTCCTCCTGGACCTCAGGTTGTGGGTTCGATCCCCGCCCAAGTTGGTGGATTTTCATGGTACAGGGAATCGACAGCGTTCATATCGTATGATTCTGCGGCATGTAAAATATTCCTTTAGTGCCTTTTTGGCTTGTGTGCTCTCGGTAAAATTAAATTCCTAGCATAAGTTCGCTCCGTCAGAGCTCAAGTACCTCTTTTTGGGGAGGAAACTCGGTGTCAAACTTACATTGTGGTGATTGATACTCCTATATGGTGCCGCGCTTAAAAGTGATACCAACTCCCGGAGAATATACTATGTCTGCAATGGCAAATAAAAATCTACAATTTCATTGGAGGAAAATACAGGATACAGCAGAAAAATTCACAAAATAAATCTTAGAAGGCCTTCCAACCTTCTACAGGGCTCAGACACAACTAGCAGTGTTTAAATATACAAATGCGTAATGAAAAAGATAACTCGCAAGATCTTGCTAGATAGTGGCAACTAATCGCGTGGACTCTTCAACGGTCAACACAATACTGAGTCATCTTCAGATAGCAACTCTCTATTTATAAGTAGGCCACGGTAGCCGAGTGGTATAGAGAGTTCGAGACCAATACCACTAAAGACCCGCTGTGTAGGGCAGCGATGCACGATAAATCTGTCAGGAGCTGAAACGACCTCCCGTTAGTGTGGTGTGGTAGTTAGGAGAGGGAAGTGCCAGCTCAGGTGCCGTCCTCGTCACTTGACTATGACTCAAAATTGCGAGGTCCGTCGTGTAGCTGAACAGTGCGACGTTAATATTCACTCACTCATCAATATAATTGTGGTGTTGTTAATGCCATTCGATCTACAATGCTAGATCGAGACCCACAAAATTCATCGTGGCAAGGTGCTAGAACAGTGCTTCTCAAACTTTCAATATTCGCGACCCAATATTCAATCATAATTTTCATCACGTCCCCTTCTATACAATAACAATGTACAGATTTCAATAATACTATACATTAATACTTTGACACTAAAGATACAATACGACATTCATCTTTTATGTGCCACCGACGTATATAAACATCTCACTCAGCGAAAGCATTAACTTTCTAGACGTATTTATACGTCTTTCCAAAGTATGATCTTTTCTGTGCACTGCTATCCGTTCAATTATTCCGAAGGTTTTGAAATGTAATGAAAGGACCTTGACAGTGTTTGCGAAGGATTTACTTATTTCAGAGGATTTGTTTATATATTCCTCTTCTCTCCTCCCTCCCCCCCAAAAAACATCAAATTACTCGCGTCTACATGGTAAACGGTGCATTAGGGAGCGAATCGCGTAACTTTTAATTGGCAGTTAAGGAATTAATTATAAACCGATGAAAAAAATTATCAAGGTATGTGTTAATACAAGCCCATGGGGTCACTGGTAATTATCATACTTGTTTTTAACTTAGTATTGTTAAATTAATAATAAAATACATATTGTACAGTACTGATACATTTATAAGTATATTATATCCGTGTAAATGTGTATTTTATAATTTATTATATCAGAAAGCATTTTTTTTTCTTTCAGTAAATTAATAATTTTTTTAATAATTTTTTGGTTTTGACTTTTCAATAGGCTCACGCCCCCTTCGTACAGTTATCACTCCTCCAGTTTGAGAAACGCTGGGCTAGAATATTATGCCTGTCGTTATCTGCAGCTTTGAGCATCATGTAGTTAACAGTATGGTTTAGTTCGATTCCAAATTTTTAGTGAGAACACTCTGGGGAGTAGCGAGGGGGCCTCTCATCTCTCTTCCTCTACACTAGATGGTCCCCATGCCGCACAGGCACTATAAATTTACGAAGACATTCCCCGCGATTCAAACCCAAGCCCTACGGCACAGTGTTACTAACCATTATACCGGATAGGCGGCTTCAATATAATTGTTATGAGTCGAGTTTATAAATTGTTTTAATTAATCCTTCACAGTCTCCGGTTAAATATGAATATTAAAGGAAGGTTGAGAAATGACTCATCACAGTACGAGGATCATAAATTTAAGGAAGCTTTCATCCTATACCATTAACTTTCTTCATAAAACTAATTATCTAACAAACGATATGTGTATATTTCATTTATGCACTTTCATTTAGAATGGGTTACAACACATTATATTTATCGTAAATTGAAATTCTAATGTAGATAAACTACCAATCATTAAACTAAATAAAAGAGCTTTCAAATTGTTAATTTTTTATGGCAGTTTTAATTATTAATTAATTTCATTCAGAATAAAATTACGTCTTTAACTTATTAAAGTATATTTAGCATCTTTTTTGACACATTTACAATCTGTAATATTCTTATAAATTACAAGCACAATGAATTATATGAAAGGAAACATTAAACTTTATTCCAGAGCATTTGTGTTTGTATTTTAGAATATTTGAACAACTAGAAATTCATTATTGTTTGTACCTTTGACATTTTCGCTGATTTTTATATTACTTATTAACTAAGATCATAAAACATTTGAACATGTATTTTAAAGTTTTAGAATTATCTAAATATTGCATAAAAAGCGTGCATATAGTCTCCTTATACATAAATATGAATCCTTTTTACAGCCTGAATCAAAAGGTAAGTTTTTCGCTAGTTTTCAATGTGTGTGTGTGTGTGTGTGTGTGGTTAAGGAAGAAATAAGAAAATTTATTGATTTTCTATTCAAATTAACGTTTTAAAAAATAATGGATTTATTATATTTCAAAATTAATAATGAGTTTATTATATTTCAAAATTAATAATGAGTTTATTATATTTCTGAACTAATGATGGATTAGAAATATATATATATTCCCATATACAGTTGAACCTGCTTTTGTGTGGTAGATAGGGATCGCATAAAAATAAACGCACAAAAAAAATATTCAAAAATTTCATATAAATTCTTACATTAAACAAACTAAAAAAAATTCGTGGTAATACTACAAATTTTTTTTATGCGGTGGATAGGGACCGCATAAAAAAAGCCACATTTATAAAATATGCCAACTACTTACGAAATTTATGTAAGAGTACTTCCATAACCAAATAAATAATTATATATTACACATGGAAGCATTTTAAAAACATACAGTTTCTCATTGTATACACGGATAAGTCTTCAAAATGTACATACATAAATAATTGCTACTCATCGTAATCCAAAGCCCTGTAATGAATAAGTTCAAAATCGCTTTCGTCATTTGAAGGTGCAATTTCAATTGACTTATTCTTTTTGGCAACATAAAGTAAGCGATAAGTTTTTGTGACGAAGATCGGGTGATCAGTCGCTTGTAAATGTCACGATAAACAGATATACATGATTGAAACCCTTTTTGGAATTTTATACTCCTTTCTTAATTGGTATCTATTTGAAGAAAATGCTTTTCCAATTTGTTGGAAAGCTGAATCCCTCCATATTTTTATCCACTCTCAAGGAATCCAGTTCTTCTTGTCCGTTTTCATAATCTATCAAATTATTCATAATATCACTGTCATTGATAGTTTCATCTTCAATCAAGCGTGGGCGGCTGGAGCGTTGAGAGAAAGCAACTAAATGCGCATTGTCGGGAGACTGTTTAAACAAATGAACAAAACATCTTGAAGTAACTACATTTCAGTGGCGTAACGTACACCCCAGCATCATGGGGGGGGGGAAGGACTCTAGGGGCCCAAGGCCTGACTTACTCTAAATACGCATTTACCCAATTTATAAAATATTAAAGGCAAAACCTGATATTCAGAGGGGGGTCTTAACATTCACCGTAACCCCACTAGTATATAGATAGAAAACCTTTCAGTGGAGCCAAAGCCACTGAGTCCTGCCATGGGGGGTGCGGACACTAGGGGCCCAAGGCTTGACTAAAGCTAAATACGTATTTACCCAATTTATAACATATTAAAGGCGAATCTTGCCTTTCAGGGGGGAGGGGGGTCCTAACATTCTCCGTTACGCCACTAGTATATAGATAGAAAACATTACAGTGGCGCCAAAGCCATTGAAATTCATACACCGCATAAAAAAAGATAGTACATAAAAAATGGCACAAATGGAAAATCGCATAAAAAAAGACCGTACAAAAACAAGTTCTACTGTATATATATTCCCAAAATATATATTCTATGTTAGTTTCTATCTAACACCTTTATCTAATTCTGATATTGAGAGCTTTATAGCCAATTCCAACTTAGAAGAGCTGAGCAAATCCTCTCTCCATTAAAGGATTCGACGAGTACGTGACTTCAATAAATAACGAGAGTAAAATTATATATCTAGAATCTAATGGCAGAACGGCCGGAACTTCTGTGAGGATTTTATGATAAATAAATAGAGTTTATTTTATTTAGTTTGTAAATCTCTCTTACTCAAGATAACTTTTAAAGTAGCTTCGATAAGTATGAAGAAAATGTAATAGGTTGGTTGCCACACAAAATACTGTACGTAAGGGATACACTCGTGATACATTTTAAAAATTTATGTTTCGTTAATTTTTTTCTCTTAACACTACCGTGAAGATGCTTTATGAATTATTACAATGATCTAGGGATTTCTGAGCCATAATCTGATAATTGCGATGACTTCAAAAATGTTTAAGGTATCCGACTACGTTCGGAACCGTGATTTTAAAAAAGCGCATAAATGGATAATTTCCATGATATTTAGTGTCGCTGAGATTAGAATATATGTATAAAAATGTCTTAAGGACATTTTGACAAAAAAATTGTTTAAATACAATATTTTGGCAAAAAATTAACTTAGAATAACCTTTTTTCATAATGTTCTCCTTTTATAAAAATGCTTCTAAAATAATAATATTTTGTGTGTGTGTGTGTGGGCTTATATAAAGTAAAGTCTTCTCCAGAGAGTCTGAACTATTTTTTTTTGAAAAATTCACATTATTTTCAACCAATTGAAATAATTATTGGCGTTTTTTTCTTAAAATTTCTCCCCTCTGTTCTCGTAAAACATGGATAAACTCTCTTCTAAGTTATATATTTTAAAAATTCTAGCTGAACCTCTATATATAGGTCTGAGCTATATACAGGCAAAATATTATTATAATAGAAGCATTTTTCCCAATAGGAGAATATTTGGAAAAAAGCGTCATTCTATGTTCATTTTTTGTCAAAACATTGTACTTAAATAATTTTTTACTGTAATACTATTCTTAAAAATATTTTATATACATTTTCTAATCTAAGTGACACTAAATATCATAAATATTATCCATTAGTATCATGGTTCCGAACGTAGTCGGATAACTTAAACTTCTAGTTCAGGAGTCGGTAACCTTGTAATTGTGGTTGTGTCAAACTACTCTACCAATATCATTCAGGGTACCGTGCAGTAGGAAATATTTCAAATAACGCGATTCCCGTGACATACAGAATTAAGGAATAGAAATCTAGAGAACATACATGTACAATTTCTTATTATATATTAATCTTTCATCATTTAAAAATATTTTTAGCATAAAAAATAAACATAAAATATACCTATTCCTTCAACATAATTAGAAAAAAATAAAAAATTGTACATATATACTCAGTATAATAGTCAATGTATAATAACATTAATATAAAAAAAATCTTTGCAATGCTAAAGTATAGCAGAATAGTACTGTCATCGAGAGGAAATATTTTTAATGAAATGCAGTGTATATAAATATTGTATTGTTCATTGTGTATGTGTGTGTGTAAATAAACTAATTTCTCCCTAATTAGAGATAAGATTTTAACTTTTGTGTAGTCATAGAATTATTTTACTGTATAGTCACAGAATGTACTCTTAAGCAAAATAGTTATGTAATGTATCGTTAGTCAAACTGTTAATTACACTGTGACAAAGTGGTGTTTGTACTAGAGTTGTGGAATGAATAATCATCTGATACTGTAAAAAAATCAGCAACTTTTATTGAAACCAATTTCAGGGAATGCCAAAGAAAAGTATGCAACAGGAGAGAGATTATTTATTGAATCCAATCCAAAATAATAAATGTTTACTTAACTTTAACAGACAGCTGCTTCATCAGCCGCCATCCAGGCACAGGTAGCACCTTCACTAGGGGCCCCTGGGTCTTCTCGAAACATACGAAGGCGCCTGGGTGAAGGACATTTGGAATCGCGGCCCCCTTTTACGTGTTCTGCCCTTGTTGAAGCTCACCCATCGACGCCTTCTTTTGGAGTGGTAACGCCCACGAAGGAAACTGGTCTGCAGCGAAATGGAACCAGGTTGTCATTAGTGACGAATCTAGATTCAATCTCAGTAGTGATGAAAATCGTGTTCGTGTGTGGAGACACCGTGGTGAACGCCTCAATTCTGCCTTTGTTTTGCAGCGATACACCGCTCCCACAGCTGGTGTGATGGTATGGGGTGCCATTGCGTACAATACACGGTCACCCCTAGTATTGATCCGTGGCACCATAACAGCCCAGCGGTATGTCCATGACATCCTGCAACCACATGTGTTGCTACTCATGCAACGGCTCCTAGGAGCCATTTTTCAACAAAATAATGCTCGGCCTCACACGGCAAGGGTCTCACAAGACTGTCTCAACACTATTACTACCCTTTCTTGGCCTGCCCGATCCTCAAATTTGTCTCCAATCGTGCATATCTGGGATCATTTGAGATGGCGAGTTGGGCATCTCACGAGTTTGATATAACTAGAGGCAAGGTTGCAGCAAATATGGAACGAAATGTCTCAAGACAACATACAAAACTTGTATGCCTCAATGCCCGATCGTATCGCATCATGCATTCGTGCTATAGAGGGGGTTCAACAGGGTATTAAATCCTCCGTTCTTTTGCCTTTTTCTCTGAAATAAATGATCATTTTCTTTGAATTTCTAATCATTTATTTATATCAAAGTATTCATTACGCATGTAAAATTTCGTTTCATTTTGACGATTCCTTCTTGTCCATTAGTGTACATACGAGGGAAAGTAAAAAAGGAATGGGGTTTTTGCAATTTCTCTTTCCAAGGTTTGGCAACCGTGTTAGTATCCAGCGCAGAATGAGGTGTAGTCGGCAACACTTCTATATAAAGTGCCACTCACTTTCCCTTGTAGTCCTTGGAGTGTAGCAGTCCGTTGAACATGGCAGATCCAATGTCAATATACACGAAGAAGGAAAGAAGGGCAGTGGCTTTTTTTTGTTTGCAGAAGGTGTAATACATGTGTGTGCCCTAGATACTAGTCATACCTTCCGTTACTATACTCTCATTGACTTGTACATTGTTCTCAATGGTTGGTATTGATGTACTGCCCAGTCTTTCGTCGTCACGCAAAGAAGTTCTTCCCTGTTTGAAGCGCTCTATCCATTTGTAGATCTTGCTTCAGCTGTCATCATACATGTGACTAATAATTCCTGCAGGTTACACATCTTCCGCAAATAAAAATCGAATTACTGTCTTCCTTTCCTCATTGGTGCAGATCGACTATGGACGATGGAGCTGCCATGTTGAATTGCTTGCTACACTCAACGACTACGAGGTATGATGTGTAATACGTTGGACAGAAGTATTGCCGACTATCCCTCATTCTATATTAGATACGTAGTGTGAAAAATAAAAAACCGGACTAATCTTAAAAATTAGCTTTATTGAAAGCAATGTACAAATACCTCTGAATATCTTTCAAGATACTCCCCATTCCTATCAATGCACATCTGTATACAATTTTTCCACCATTCTAAGCAGTGCTGCGGCTCTTTAGGTATCACCACCTTCAGTAAATCTGCCGCTTCTGTGCTTTCACCTTTCCAACAGACTAAAATGTGTTCCCATCAATGCATTTTTCACTTTAAGAAACAGGTAGAAGTCATGTGGTACAAGATCTGCTTAATACGGGGATCTTCCAGCACAGTAATATGTTTATCCGCGAAGAACTGTTTTACAGAGAGAGCGCAATGTGCATCGGGACGTTGTCATAGTGCAAATTCCGCGTGTTGTTGCTCTGCAGATCTGACGTTTTCTTCCTCTTTCTTTCTCTAAGCTTCTCTGGTAGCACTGCTGTCTTACGGTTTGGTCTTGAGGTACCCATTCAATCTTGATGATGCCATTAATATCGATCAAAAACAATGAGCATGACCGGTTCTTTAAGTCACAGATCGACCAGAACATTCATCATCTGCATCAACCTCCTGATCTTCCGGAAATCATTTGTGCCATTCAAAAAGTTGAATGTGCGACGTACAATTATCTCCAAACATCTCTTTTAACAATTTAAAACATTAAGTTGGAGTTTTTTTAAAAAGAGTTTCACGAGAAATTTATGAGCAGTTCGATTTTTAAGTTCATCGTGATCATGGAACTTCGACACAACAAAGTTTTAATTCTGCAAAGATAAAAAATAAAACTGAACTAGATAGAGGGATGGAATAATGTGCCACCAGTATTGAACGCATCAAAGTCAAATATATTCTATTCCCACTCCTTCCCACAGAGCCTAACGGCTAGGGCACACCCAGGCCGGGAATTTAATTGTCACACTTTGTACTAACGCTGTTGCCAAACCTTGGAAAGAGAAATTGCAAAAATCTCTTTTCTTTTTTTAACTTCCCTCGAATGTCACGATTCCTTTATCAGGAGAGAGTCTGAAATCTTGTCAATTCAACAACATAAACGGTAGAAGTTAATCGAAAGAACAGAAATGCATTAGAACCCGTTTTAATACTCATGAAATTTCCTCCGACGAAACATGAACTCCCCAAAATGAATTTAATATATTTATAATCTAGAAATGGAAAAAAAACCTGATACATAAAGTATTCAATTTGAAGAATAAAAGAGGGATTAACTCAGATAATTGAGTCTTGCATAATTTTGTCATACTTCCAGGGCATTTCTATTTTCCAAATACTTTCAATTTGATTAATAAACCCATTACAGGAGTAATTCTTAGAGGGAACACAGATTTGGAAATCTGTTCTAGCGATCAACTTACTCTGTAATTGAAGATTACATACTAGATTCGGAATGTATATATCTAGATTAGTTGGAGCAATATTCATAATCTAATCTAAGAACATCTTATTAAATAAACATATGCATTTACGTACGTCGTTACACAAGATTTATCTAATTTAATATATGTAGACAGATAAGATTTGTTGTGCATGTGTGTGTGTGTTCTTGGAGAAAACATGAATTATATATAAAATTATTCTTAATTTAAGTTTGCGATATGCAACATATTTAAAAATTCAAAAAGATTCTTACGGCAATTTTAATGCAATAGTTTTTTTTATCTGTCAGAGAACCCTCCGAATCTCAATCAAATTAAGAAATTATACATTTTTTCTTTACAACGATAGCAAGATAATATACTCTTAATTTCATGGAAAATTTATCGAAATCCTTCGAAAAAACAGGACTTTATTTCATCTTATTATACATTTCTAAGCCTGCTTTTTGTTCATATTTTTATTTCTTATGTTTTTTCCCTTGTTCAATTCCATTTGGAAGCTAACAAGTTTTCAGAGCAGTTGAATTGATTTTATTCCTTTTTAATCACATGTTATATCATTGTTATTATTTTGTAATTAGTTTCGTGATTATTTTTTTTTAATTATATACTATGAATTAACTTCTAAATCATAAGAACCATTAGTATATTTTTGCATGTGTGCGTTTACATTTATATAGTCTATATTAGTCACAAACTAGTTAAAAAAAAAGATTAATACAAAAAATTATAATTAACACTAGGTTGTGCCCAAAGGAATAATTTTTAATGCTTTTTAATTTCGATTAGAAAAAAATTACATATATAATGCACAATATCTTATAGAATTTTTTAGAATATATTTTTTTTCCACGTGAAGAAAAATTTTTTTTACTGTTAATATTTACTATTAACTTGTTATGTAACTGTAAATGATATAAAAAATATTAAAAACTAATTTTAAACAAATTTTCTTACACATTAATCATTCTTTCACAATGACTGCTTTTGGGCAGTATAGGTATATACTAAGTATTAGTCTTTCTAATTAGTCTTTTTAATTTCGATTAATTACTACATTTTAGATTTCATTTTAGTTATCTCTGGATTAATTCATTAATCAGTTTTAAGGAAGGAAAATGTTAAGTTTTTTAGCTGAACAGAGTATATTTAAATGTAGAGTAGGTCGGTGAAAGATTTATATTTATCTTTTTACAAAATGGTTTAACTTTCATTGAACAGAATTTGGAATGTGTAGTATAGGACTGAAGTTCCATATAAAAACGCATTTACGTATGCATAATAATAAGAAGCCTTATAATTATGCGTAAGAATTGCTTACTGTACATACTCGTACAGTATGCAATTCTTACGGATATTCATTGGAACATCAGAAGCACGAAAAACGTTTTACAGTTTAAATCAGTGCTTCTCAAAGTTTCAATATTGGCGACCCAATATTCATTTTCATCGCGCCCCCTCCATAAAATACCAATGTATTGAATTCTATAATACTATACTTCGATGCTACAACTACAATACGACTTAAACCTCTTAAGTGCCACCGACGTATATAAACGTCTCGCTCAGCCAAAGCGTTATCTTCCCCGGACGTATATATACGTCTTTATGAAGTACGATCTTTTCTGTGCACTGCTATCCATAAAATTATTCTGAAGGCTTTGGAATGCATTAAAAGGACCTGGACAGAGTGTTTTCGAAGGATTTACTTATTTCAGAGGTTTTGCTTATTTATTCCCTCCCCCCCTCCGCCAATGCATCACAAATGCATGTCTACGTGGAAAATGGTGGCATTGGGGAGTGAATCGCGTAACTTTTTATCGGCAGTTAAGGGATTAATTATAAACTGTACAAAAAATTATCAAGATAAGTGTTAATTTTTGTATATAATTTTATATATGACAAGACTGGGGTCACTGATAATTATTTAACTTGTTCCTAACTTAGTATTGTTAAATTAATCATAAAACACATATTGTGTAGTGCTGATACATTTATAAGTGTATTATATCATTGTAAATGTCTATTTTAGTTTTTTATTATGTCAAAATTTTGTTTGTTTACTTTCAGTATATTAGTTTCTTTTTTAAATAATCTTTTGTTTTTGACTTTTCAATATGCTCGCATCCCCCTTGTAGAGTTATCACGCCCCCAAGGGGGGCGCGCTCCACAGTTTGGGAAACGCTGGATTAAATTCATCTACGAGGTAAGCAACAGTAGTTGCAGCATATTTTGATTCGATGAAATTTAATTTATAATACTAAAAAGTTCAAAATTGATCGAGAAGTCATGTTTATAACATTATATTTTTCATTCCCAAACTCATAGGTATCAGCACCGTGTGTAAGTACTATCAGAAAACTCGTTTTGTTGTTATTGTTTTGACTAATGCCACCTGCCTGACGAAGTCAGATCGAGGCCTGCGAAATTTATCGTGGCTAAGGGCCAGAATTTTTACGCCTGTCGTTAGCCTTAGCTTTAAGCACCAACTCTTTTTGTTGATCTATATAACAATTTGAGAACCTCTAAAATAATTTCAGATTATTTGTTTTACATGTTCATTACATTCTGAATGTTATGTCTGAAAGGTAGCAAAGCGACTCAAAGCAATTCTACTCCTTCACAATACAATTCTGATTCTTAACTTGCGTTTTGAGAGAAAATTTACTTATATCATTCACAACAAAACTCAGATATAAAAAGCGTTCTTTGAATAAAATTTAAGAAATTTTAGAGTTATAAAATATTTTTTTTTTCTGTTGAAAACTTTATTTTTTAAAGCTACAAAAGGTTTTCTAAATTAACATTCTAAAAATTGAAATTTCTTGTTATGGGAATATAAAAATACACCCGGTAATTTTGTAGATTAATAGCTAGATATTTTTTCAAACAAATAACTGGCAGAAAGCATCAGATGTGGAACAAGTAGATTCAATTACAAAAATAGCAAGTAATATAAAAAAAATTAAGTCAATTCCTACTTAGGTCAACAAAGAAAATTTTTAATGTATTAACATCAAGTGTCATTCACTACAAGTTTTAAAAAAGGTATTTGAACTTGAATGGATGAATAGAAAGTATTTATTAACGATTGAAATTTTGAACAAGATATATATATATGTAAGGATAATTAAATTAGATTAAAAATTAAATTCCGTATCTTGCACTTAATTCATATTTTTCATTTCATCTTCAAGTATCAAATTAATCACCCATTTATTTCTTCCGAACATATGGCCTAGCCAATAAACATGTCTAATTCCAGATCGTTATATTTAATAGCCCTATATGTCAGCATTAACTTTCAAGTACAATCATAAAATCCGTGATACTTACCCCATCTGTGTTTTAAGTGTTAACCTACTTAGTTTTCACGTGGCGTTCTTTTTTCTCTTTCCTCTCAGCGTCAGAGCTTGTATAGATTTCATCAAATAAAGATCCTTTTTAAAATTAAGTCTGATTCTGGCTCAAAACATGTCATATATATATATATATATATATATAATATATTTTAAATTGTCGATAGAACAAAGAACTGGCACAATATATTAAAATTTTAAAATAATTAAATAGCAAAAAGCTTTTTTTTGTGATGGATAAATTTCAGTTTTAAAAAAATTCACCGTTTTTTATTTCAAAATTTTAAAAAAAACCAAATGTAATGCCGGTTTCCCGTGAATTGGGGGTTTCCGAAATATTTTTAAAAAATGTGGGAAAGGTTGGATTTTTGAGAATTTTTGTTTGGATTTCTTTAAAATATTGTTGAATGGAAAATTTTTAAAAAGGAAAGGGTTTTTTCATTTTTTTTATTTTTTTTTGAAATGGTTTCTTTAAAACGGGAAAAAAATTTTATTTTATTTTTATTCAATTTTATTTAAAATTTAAAATTTATTTAAAAAATTTTTGTTTTAAAAAAATTTTTTAAAAGGTTTTTTTTAAAAAAAATTTTTTATTTAAATCTTTTTTTAAGAAAACGAGATATCTTTTCTTATTTCTGTAATTTTAAATTTTAACCCATTTCTTAAAGGGAAAAAATTGTTAAATTTTTTAAAAATAATTTTTCCCGGTACCAAATTTTTATTTGTCGCAATTTTTTTCAATTAATTTTTTTTTTTTTTTTTTATAAGCCCTTTTAATAGTTTTTTAATTTTTTAATTTTGAATTTAAATTAAAAAAATTTGGTTTATAAACAAAATTAAATTTTTTGAAAACCCCCAAAATCATTAAGAAAAAATGTTTCCATCAGTAAAAACCAAAAGGTATGGTTTAAATCCCCTGATGTTAGCGAAAAGGTTGGTTTAACCTGTTTTCACCCCCGTTTTAGGTTTTCTCCTATGAATGAACCTTGGGGGTTTTTTCAGATGTTAAAAATTTTTTTTAAAAATTTTTTCCTATAACGTAAAAGGTTTTTAGTACTTTTTTTTTTTTTAGGGATTTGAAGGATTTTTTCTTTGGAATATTCTGCTACTGGGAGTCTGTTTTAAAAGGCATATTTTTAGTTAACTTTTTATGAATTTATTATATTTCAGTTTTTTAGTGAGATTCGAGAGTAAATATTTTTTTTCTTTCATTGCCTGTAACAGGGAGGGCGAACCAGTGGCCAGGGTGGCTCTAGGGCCGGACAATCCGGACCTCTGCCCGGAGCGGCAAATTTTAAGGGTGGCATTTGGATCAAATTTGAAAAATATTTTTTTCACAAGGAATTTGATATATTTTCTGAAATATTATTGGGAGTAAATTTGGTATTGCATTTAACGTAACTTATTGTTTTATTTTGTACTCTGTATATTTAAGGACAGTTTTCTTTTGTGTTTAAACTTGAAGAGTTTGAGGTGGGAGTATACCTTAAAGCATGCAATTTAATATGTTTACATATCTTTCACTTGTAAATTTTTTCCCATCCCGGAGTGAGGTCACAGCGGACATTCCTTTCACCCTTACGATGTCCGGTGTCAGCTATCCAAAAGAGGACAAGGGTAATAAGAGGTTCTGACTGATCGAAAGATACAGAAGATGTTTTATTTTAGTCCTGAGTTACTATAAGTTAAAACAAACGCTTGTGATCCCCACTATCAGTGGACTATTTTTTGAAGAAATTGTCCTGCTGAAATTGACGAGTCCTTGTCTTACAATTCACTCGTTTGATATAATAACAAGTAATTATGTCCTTATTTTCGAATTGTTTTGAATCTTTTAAGACTTAAAATAATATATATATAAACAGAGAAAGAGGGGGGGGGCGGCATTTTCCATTTTTGTCCGGGGCGGCAAAACTGCTAGAGCCGGCCCTGCAGTGGCACGCGACATAACATTTTGGGCACGCCAGAGATCAAACTTCTTTGCATTTTATTTAAAAATAACAAAGTTTACAATGAGGTATTACGAACAAACGCGAGTCAGTCACGGAACGGATGGGAGCACATTTGTTTGTGATACAGTTGTTTATGTTGCAAAATTTTTCTAAGCATAGCATAGTCAATTTCATCGACACAACTGTATTTGAAAGCTTATTTGTGTTATATTTATTATTTTTGTTATTTAACATGGCTACAGACAGCCATGTTAACATTACATAACAGCAGAAAAGGAACAAAAAGTGCAAGATGGTAAGTGTAACAGAGAATTTCAAACTTGGTGAATCTAGAAATATCATTATTAGTAAAGGCGAGAAAGCGGTGTGTGTTTTATGTTCTGGAACAGCAGAACATCGTCTGTAAAACAGCATTTTGAAACAAATCGCAAATCCTCTTGTCAAAAAAGTGAAACACAGCAAAAATAATTAATTGCTTAGAAGCCATTTGGCAGATGAGTCTAATTCAGCATGCATTCTACTAAAAGTTACAACTCAAACATAAATTAATTGTTATCCAATCTGCAACACAGAAGTCACACTAATGTTACTTTAATTTTAATTACACGTATAACTAAAAAATTTACGACAATACAGTGCAAAGGGAATTTTTTCGTAGTAAATAAAGAGTTTTGAGTTGTTAGTATTTAGTTTTATTATTTTCCCACCAAAAACAAGTCAAAATTATTTGACGGCACGGCCATATATCATTAAACACTTTTTTAGAAAAAATGGCACGTTGATCCATAAAGGTTCGCCATCCCTGGACTATAAGATATTTTCAGACTTCCACATTTATTTTTCCACCTTAAACATATGGTTACTATTGAAAAAAAAGCATTTTTCAAAAAAAATAAAAAAAGCTAAGTTTTGAACATTTAAAGTAAAATATAAAATAGTTAATTAATTCTTAAATATCATAAATTTCTTATTACAAATTCATTTATTTATAGCTATATTATGATATACTAAAAGCTAAAATAAATTTTCAGGAAACAGTATCCTTCTGAGAAAAAAATGGTAAAATACACACAAACAGTTTCCTCAAAATCCTAATTGCAGACAAAATATTCGTTAAGTCTTTTTCAATAATTTATAAATATATATCAAACTATTTATATATAATTTATTTATGACAATAAATTCCTGATAGGAAAAGAAAAGCTTATGGGTTATTTTTAAATATGATATCTCGATCTAAAATGACATATCCGAATTCTTAAAAGATTGTCTAACATGAGCCCTGTTACTTTCGCTCAGTGTGTATTTTTGTTTTATTTCAATTTCTTATGTTTCATGAAGGTTTGAAATACTTAGTGTATTTCTTTTATCATTGAAACGTGTTTGAAATAAAGTGTCATATAATACAACAAGCTCTTTTTCAACTGCTGCGCTATGGTCTATTTGATGAGAAGCAATCTGACAGTTGTTATCCAACGGGCAAGGAGTAAGAACATTGTTTCGACGGAGGTAGTGTGTAAGGTTACAATTCCATAAACAAAGCTTTCTTTTTATGAACAAAAAGGACAAAATATCATATTTATTTCATATTTATTTTTAGAGAAATAGAGATAGTGAATGACACTTATGTGATGCGTATTAACAGCTGAAATTCCGAAAAGATTCATTTACTACATTTAACATTTTCTTTGTATATACGAGGTATCTCTAAATTAACCATTATTTAATCTCTCATATACGAGTATCTACATCCACAAACATTTAAGTTTGTACATATCGGGTGGTTATATAATTAAAGTTACACTATTCAGAGGCCTGTAGAACTCGTTCAACTTATCGATTTTTGATGAAACTTGGAACATAGGCTATATGGACCATGGAGAAAAGATTTTAGCAATAAAAAAAATCGGTTCAAATTTTAACCACTAGGAGGAAGTGCGGTGCCCAAAGAAGGACAAAAATATATTAGAATCATTAAAATGTATTCAATTACAGACTATGCTCAATATGGGATCCACTGAAAAAAAACGCATTACAATGTTTTCAATGGTAGCGAGAAGCAATTGCGAGGTATTTCAGCAAATGCTATCTTTCAAATCTGGTTATGTCCCATTTCCCTTTATAATTCCAAAGGGAAATTTTTGGGGATTTAAGTCGGGTGAACGAAAAGGGCCATGCATCCGAAAAAGTCTATTTTTTAAGATTATCTTCGTTGAAAAAAGCAGTGCTTTGACTTTGGGACCAATGGGAGGGGGTGTTTTCTTGCATAAAGATAGTGGTTTGTAAACATTGTCCTTCTAGTAAAGCAGGAATGACCTGCTATTGAAGAGGTTCACTGTACCGTGCACTCATGGCAGAACATCTTTTAGGACCTTGTGGAATGAAAGTTTCAAAGAAAAAAAAGTCCGAGGATAAACTGAGCAGTAAATCCACACCAAGCAGCAGTGAGGTGAAGTACCTTATATGCAGCAATTTTGATTATTCACAGCTTGATATAGATAAAAATGTACCTCATCCGACCATAGAATTTTTCGAGGCCGCCTCATCAACTTCCATTCTCGCCAAAAATCGGCAAGCAATTTCAAGGCGTGTTTTGTGATTTTGAGGTTTCAGCGTTTGCACATCACGTTGATCTTATACGGTACCATTTTGAAATGTATCGCAGAATTTTTCCTACTGTCGACCACGGAATCTACAACTCACGTGACACTGATCGATCACTTGCTGAAGAATAGATGGAACTAGAGGCTCTTTCTACCACAGCAGATTGACAGTTTCGGTCCCAAACGGTTTCCGTCCTCTTCCGAGCAACACACCCAAATCTCCAGTCTCTTCAAATTTCATAATCATCTTCCTCAAATCCAATCCTCAACACGAGGTCTTTTCGCAGATCCTTTAAACGACGATATTCACGCAGAGTAGCTAAGTGGTCTAAGTGGTTGCTGCCGTTCTGATAAAACAGTTTTATCCAGTAAAGCTCCATTTTTTTTGTATGGGCATGATTAACGTTGAGAAAGGCACGCTGAATGATTCTCTGGCTAAGATTGCAAGTTTATTGAGAGGTTTTACGGATTTGCTTATGGTACATTCTGTAAAAGCTGCCTGGTGGTTCAAATTTGTACTAATATTTATTTTGATTGCAGAAAATTTTTCCCCATGGTCCATATAGCATACAGCATATATTCCAAGTTTCATCAAAATCCGATAAGCAGACCATGTTCTACAGGTCTCTGAATAGTGTAACTTTAAAAAGTTAATAGTTAACTTTTAAAACTCAATAAGAAAGTAAGAAAAGATGATAAAAAAGTCTGGTTAGCAAGAAAAACATCACAAGAAAGTCAAACCTTTTTAGTGACAAAAATTTTTAGTTAAAAATATCATCGGTTGAAGGCCTTGACAATTCGTAACGCAATGTAGAGCACAACAATACACTCTATTAATTTTTTTTTTAATAACAGTTGTTCAATATACCTCCAGAACATTGTCCGACACAGCTAAGTTAGCCAATTATCTTGCAACCTGAACCAATAACTTTGTCATCACCAAAAGTAGTCAATAGGAATCTTTTTGCAGGATTGGCGTAGTATGGAGGTGTAATATTCAGTATAAGGCTTATTACGGGCAACACATCTCTTTGATTTATAGCAGACACGACTAAATATATTTTTGCTGCTCAAAATACCTGACTCCATTGGGAGTCCTTTCTGTAAATTGCACTTTATCATAATTTCTTCCCTTTTTATGAATTTTTAAATTTTGAGCAAATTTTTGGCTCACCCTAAAGCAATCATCTCAAGTGTATACATAACTATCGTTCTCTTCGGTCACTAGGAGGATACTTACGTAGTAAACAACCAGAATAGTTTTCTCGCCCCTCACCTGGTGGCGCTCTCAATGAAGCTACGTCATTAGTGATGTCGAAGAGAAAAGTTATATAACACCTCTCTCTCCGCGCAACCACACTTCCCGCTCCTTCTCCCTTCAAACGAACGGAAAGATACTTTATGGGAAAAATTCAATAAATTGAACAGAATATCCCTCCAGTTTTAAGAAATGGACTTATATTTGCTTTAATGTAAACACAATAAAATTCACAGCTCTCGTGCTCAAAATCAAAATCACACATTACTAAGTTAATATGTCAGATATTTTTTTGTTTTCAACCGTTTTTATTTCGTTTTTGATAAAAAAAAAACTATTTGTTAAATAGTTCTATATCGATTAGAAAATGTTCTTTAAATCTTTTAAAGAGTGTAGATTATAAATGCATTCCGATTAATCAGTATAAAATTTCTTCTACATAAATATGATGTACTTACTTGAAATATATAAATATCCACAATGCCAGTGTCAGTGCTATCAGTGATAATCCATAACCCACATAGTATACAGTAACTGCACCTCGCATATCCCAAAGAGCCTAAGGTTGAAAATTTTTATTTTCGAAATATAAATATGCAATAAATATGTTATTATTCTGAAGATACAATTATAATAAAATATGTTGCTTTCCCTTTTAAATCATTAGAAATTTTATGTATAAAATATGAAAGAATAAATGAAAGTTTTTTATGCATGTTTAGAGAAAATATTGAGTTTTACGAAACATTTAACTGTACATCGTAAACTTTTATAATTTAATAGGATTTATCTTGTACAGATGAATTTTGTATACTTCCCTTTTTTTTATAATTATTAATTTATTACGTAAAAAAATTACTTAAGAATATAAAAAAATTGTGTTCTTAATATATATTATATATATTGAAAAAATGGATATATTGTGAAAAAATCTTAATTAGATTACTTATTCAAAGGATCTCTATGAAATTACTTTTTTTACTATGAGATTCACTCTTTTACTACTACTACTACTACTACTACTACTATATTGTGCATTTACAGTTATTCATGCTATTATATGCATAATATAAAACCTGATTCTTATGCATGATTTTTGGAATAGGTTTTGAGTATATATTTAATTATAATGCAGAAATGCCTTTCATTTGTATGGTATCATTAAGGCGAATACGTTTTAAATACACGGTTTATATTCCCTTGATGACTACAGAGGTTTTAATTAAAACATCTTTAAATCAATGTTATCTACTTAATCGAGTCATAAGTTCTGATACAATTATAATGGAGTAAAAAAAAAAAACAACATTGTTATCAAATTCAAAACTAAATCTTTTTAAAGTTTTATTTTTTATCTTTAAATTTCACACATTGTACCTTTTTCAAAACTATCACCTTTTGATATTACACATTCTTTAACGAATCCGACTACGTTCGAAACCATGATTTTGCAAAAGTGTATAAACGAGTATTTTTTTTTAAATATTTAGTACCATTTAGTTTAAAATCCACGAATAAAGTTGTTTTAAGAATATTATTACTATAAAAAATTATTTAAATATAATATTTCGGCAAAAAACGAATTTAGAATTACCTATTTTCAAAACTTCTCTTTTTATAAAAAAATTCTTCTATTGCAGTAATATTTTGCTTATATATAGCTAAGTGATCTCCAGAGAGCCTGAACTAGGAGTTTTGAAAAAATCAGATTATTTTCAGTTTTACTACCAAATGAAATAATATTATCAGTGTTTTTTTGTTAACATCTCTCTACTCTGATGTATTGAAACATGGATAAATCTAATTCTAAGTTATATATTTCAAAAATCCTAGTTCTGGTTCTGTACAGACGTCTGAGCAATAAAATATTGTTATTATAGAAGAATTTTCCACAAAAAGAGAATGTTTTGGAAATGGGTAATTCTAAGTTCGTTTCTTGCCGAAATATTGCATTTAAATAATTTTTTCCAAGACACACTAAATAATAAAAAAATATTCCTTTGTGCCCTTTGCGAAATGGGATACCTAAGTCTTTTTGGCCAATCATCTACCAAGGTACGCCCTATTTTCTTGGAAATTTCATCACTGCTTTCCTTAAAGAACATTTAAGATTGTTATAATTGTTTCCGTATTTGACGTACGTTTGCCTTCGATATTGATCACACTTATAGACCAGTGTATTAAAATGCGATCTCCTGGAAGGCCAATTTTCATGTTCTATTAAATTCTCTTTCAATCACCAATGAGTTGCTTTTGCCTTCTGAGCAGAAGCAGAGACCTGTTGAGAGGTCCAGTCGTTTCTATTGAACAAGTATACGTTCAGGTGCTTACATGATAGTATTTTTATAAACTTTTGCCATGGGATTCATTCATTTCTGGCAAAAATGAATCTCTGAGATGCCATCGTAGAAAAACCATTACGAAAGCTGAATGATTAGCTCTCTCCAGGCATTTTTTCCTTATCTTCAGAATGGGCAATTCTTTGCATATGCATGACCTTCCTAGTAGTTGAAGATTCTTCAATGTCAAAAATTTTCTCGTCTAGGATTTGTCTTAGGTCGTTATGAACATTCCACCGTTACAATGCTATTACTTCAAGGTACCTCTAGTGTTTGAATTATTTTGCAAGAAAATGGCCAGTTATTCTTTGATAACCTCTTAGTCAAAGGTTTTTGTTTACTCTATGGCACATTGTACTTCTGAGCTGCTCATCTGTTGAACAAGGGGAATCATCTTTTGTCAAGGATTTTGACGAATTATCTCTCTGACTGCTTTGATCGGAACTGGTGTTCTTTTGCTATTAGTGCTGCTATTAGCCTGTTGATCTCCGAAAATATCTTAATAGTTCGAAAAGTCAATAACCTTTTGATGTCTGAATCTTTAAAAGCCTTAAAATCTCCATCGGGCTACATTGTGTTTAATGTAGAGAAACAACTACAATGCACCCGTTCGACGTTCATTCTTCTACATTAAAGCCCTGGCTGATTTAGAAGAACATGCCTAAAACGCTATTTTTTAAAGAATATTGCAGCTAGCCGATTCCCAACGACGATATTTAAATAAGTCACAGTAAGTGAATTAATATTTTTGTAACAGAACTTATGACACAACCAGGTATATAATGTTCTAACTGTGCTATCCACCTTTCTGCCATGTCTGTGTAATCAGTGTATTCATTAAAAAATGTTACTTTTTCTGATTGATAAATATCTATTATGAATTATTTAAGAAGTGTTCAGTTCTTTTCAAAATATAGTCATCCAGAAAAGGAAGAGTTACAAAATGTGTGCAAATTAAAGTAATAATAGGAGGTTAAAATTATTGAGTAAAAATAAATATGTAAAATATGCATATACCTGGAAGTATTCGTCTTCTAGAATCTTCAAAGGCTTACATGATCGATAATTTGACCAATTGGACCATGTAGCATTCTTCAGACATTCTCTGCTTGCGTTACCTTAAAAATATTGGATTCTTTCTGCATTAAATATGATTATGGTGGTAGAATAAGAATTAAAATATATTTTTAAAAAGAACTGGGTACAGAAAAGATAGAAAATGAACTTATATGTTAGAAAAATGAAAATAACTTATACGATATTTTTCCCTAATAAAATCACATCATAACAATTTATAATACATTAAGTAACTTCTCAAAAAAATTTAGCGTACATAATTTTTTTTTAAATATTTAGGTTGTTTTAGAATATATACTCATGTTCCTCAATATATATTAATATCTATAAATAAAAAGTTTTGCTTTTTATAAAAATTAAACCGTATGTGACTAAGAAAAGTCGTATTATTTCACATAATACTATTAATAGATTTTATTATAAAATTCTGTTATACTTATAATATTTTTTTTAAAAAAAGTGAATGATAAATATTGAATCTGAATTATAATATTGATAAATATGAATAATACAATGGTTTAGTTCGAAGTTTCCCAATAGAGAAAATAATCCATATATCTTTGTGAAGAGACCACAAACATTTTGAAAGGGAAATATATATAAAAAAACTCTCTTTGTTTTTTAAAATAATTAAATACCTACTAAATGCTTTTTATTGATTTTGATTCTTTAGAATTTTTAAACCTTTTATAAATTAATATTGTGATTTTAATTATACCATAAATCATTATGTCAATTTATCCAGCTGTAGTTAGAAGGATATTATTTTTTTAAAATTCTTTGAAAGTAATTTTTAAACTTTAGGGGCAAAATATTCACGAAGGTAGAAAAGAAATTAAAAAAAAACATGAAAATAATTTTATATCATTGAGTCCGTTTCTAATGAGTAACTAAACTTTATGAAATAATTTTTTGAAAATTCTTTTTTTGTTGTTATGCATTAACTAGATTTCGCATAACACCTCATTTTTCTACAATGAAATTTCGCTATATTTATCGTAGAAATGTCAGCTAAATATTTTATTTTATTTCCATTTTTATTGCATTAAAACTTTTTAAAAGTAATAAAATATTCAACTATTGGTTTATAAGAGATTTTCATGAAGAAAGGTTTCATAAAAATAAATGATAGAAATTTTAATAAAGATATAATCATCATTATGATTTTAAATTAGACGAAGAAAAGTGTATATACATATAAATAAACTGCTTTTGAAAATTTTTGCACATTTTTAACTGAAAGTTCTTTGAAACACTAACGTAAAGTTTAACTATTATAAATGATTTGGTAGATTTAATTAAAAATGTAATTTGAAACTATAAAATAATTTTTCAAGCAATAAAAATATTAGTCACTGGACTAAAGTTTGGTGTAAATATATTAAGCTTATGGAGTAGCGATGCTCAAATAATTTATGAAAAAGGGATAAAAATAATATTTAATATAACATATTTTTAGCCTAAACAAAAGAGTTCCAAGATTTATATAAAGAATGATGTAAGTATTCTCTGAAAGTGCATTATAAACTAAGTTATTAACAGCTTAACACAGAATGAGAAAGAAAAGAAATACAAAAAATGGATAATATATAATAGTGATATAATCTAAAAAATAACCTCTTTACCTTTTAAAATTACCCATGTTTTTGAGTAAAAAAGTAATATTGATTTCACGAAACTTTTTCAGAAAATTATCTAGAATAAATGAAATTTTATACATTTGTAATTAAATCTAATGTACTTTGTTAACAGTAAGTAGAATTCACCATGGCATTACCAAATAATTTTAAGCAAAGAAATAATAACCAGTTTACAAAATACATATAAGTTCTTCAAAATGAATATCAATTGCTTGCTCAGTGGTTGTTAATTATGTTTAATATAAAGTAAAACTATATGCATTAAATCCTCTTATAATTTTTTTACCTCTTTGAGGTTTTTGCCTCTTTTAAGGTAATTACAAGTTTAAAAATTCATGAATTTCTTCATTTTACTGTAGGCATTTAAAATTTTTACTTGGCTATTTATCTGAAGAAAGAGAAAGATATTTTACATTTATCCATTTCTCTTAGAATATTTAATTTAGCGAAAATTATTTGCATTAACATTGTAAGTGCATTGGTTGCTTAGCCTCAACACGTTAAATTAGGCTTTATATCTTATAAAGATAAAAAATCATATGAGAAGACAGTTGCTTCAAAATTAATTCTAATTCAGGAATGCATGTTTTAAAAGGTCTTATATGTCCAAGTCTCATTTACAATAATTATTATTCTACTTAACTTTTTCATTACAAGTGCGCCTCTAACCCCCAAAAGTATATTTCTTTCCTAATCAAATTAATAAGTATATATGTTCCAACGAGTCCCAGTTGTTACAATGACATTATTTTCCAATTACTAGAAAAGACTTCTGAATTTTTTTTCATAATCAATAATCGTTACAATACCGATGGGACATATATGCCTTAAGTTTAAAAAAAAGTAGATACATTCCAGTGGTATTTTTTTTCTTCCCAATGTTTCTTTTTTCAGAATATATCTCTTATTTCTGTATAAGACGATGTATTTATAAACTAACACTTTTAAAAAAAGAAACTGTTAGTGAAATAGCATATTTATGATGTAGAAAACATTAAAGAAGAATTTTATGAGAAAAAGGGTAGAATATTTCAAAATGTTATTGTGAAAATGGATTATTTTTAAATGATGAATAAAAATAAAAAAAAATAATATTAAAACAATTTTAAAAAAATTTTTTAAAAAAAATTTTAAAAAACCCCTTTTTTTCTTAAATTTTTTTTGGATTTTTTCCCCTAAAATTTGTAAGGGTTTGGGGGAAAAAAATTTTTAAAATAAAAAACTTTTTTTAAATTCACCCTTTTAAAAAATTGGGGGGAAAAAAAAAAAGGGGAAAAAATTTTTCAATTCCCCCCCTTCCCAAAGACCCCAAAAAATTTTTGTTTTTCATGTGACAATTTGGCCAAATTATTAAGAAATAAACAAAAACGGACTTTTTACCCCTTTTAAATTGTTTAACCCAATTTTTAATATAAATTTTTATTTAAACTACGCAAAAAAGGGAATTTAAAAAAAAAATGAAAAAATACCCTCCCTAAATTGCGGTTTTCAAAATTAAATTTCTTCAATAGCCCCCCTTTTTCCTTTGGGGGTTTTAATTGACGTTTTTAAAACCCTGCTCCGTTTAAAATTAAAAAAAATTTTATTTTAGCCCAAATTTGAAATTGAATCTTTTTTAATCGGGATTGGGGGGGTTTTGAACCCCAAACCTTTTTTGGGCGGGTCACGTAAAAACCCCCTTTTATTCCCCTTTGATTAAACCCCAAAATAAAATAAAGATTAACCCCGGGGAAATTTATTTACACCGACTTTTTTTTAACAGAATAGGGGCCCAAAAGCAAACCCGGTTTCCCTCCAGTAGCTTTTTCAATTTAACTAAATATGTTCTACAAATTCTGCACATCCCCCTACATTCCACATCCAATCTGTTTTACAAAGAATCCCAATTAATAACATGGTTCTAAAACAAAAAACAACAAAAAAAATAAATTTTTCTTAAAATTTCAAAAAAAATTATATTTTCCGGGTTTTTCTCAATTTTTAAAAATTTCTTTAAATTAAAATCTGTTCAAAGGGCCATTCAATCTTTATAATGCTCTCTAAAATATTCTAAAACTGCGATTTTTTAGTTTAATACCGGTTTCCGTAGAGATGACTTGATTTTATGCAAATGTCATTTACCTGTCGTAGAATACGTGAGTTAATAATTAAACGTTGATCGTTAATCTGAACTTCAAGTGTTAGTAAACAGCGACAGGTAGTCAGGCATCTTAAAGTATTCGACTAAGTTCGGAACGGTGATTTTGCAGAAGTTTATAAATGGATAATATTTATGATATTTAGTGTTACTTCGATTAGAAAAACTTATATAAAATTGTTTTAAGATTATTATTACGATAAAAAGTTATTTAAGTTCAATATTTTGACAAAAAATGAACATAGAATGACCCATTTTCAAAACATTTTCCTTTTGTGAAAAATGCTTCTATTACAATAATATTTTGCCTGTATATATCTCAGACCTCTGTACAGAGGCTGAACTAGAAGTTTTGAAACATATAACTTAGAAGTAGATTTATCCATATTTTACTACAACAGAGGGAAGAAATTTTAAGAAAAAAAACGCTGATAATTATTTCAATTGATGGTAACTCTGAAAATAATGTGAATTTTTTAAAAATCCTAGTTCAGACTCTCTGGGGAAGTCTTTACTTTATATAAGCACAAAATATTATTATTATAGAAGCTTTATTTTATAAAAGGAGAAAGTCTTGAAAAAAGGTTATTCTAAGAATTTTTTACCAAAATATTGTATTTAAATAATTTTTTTCGTCAAAATGTCCTTAAAACAATTGTATACATGTATTCTAATCTAAGTGATACTAAATATCATGAAAACTATCCATTTATGCTCTTTTTTAAAATAACGGTCCCGAACGTAGTCGGATACCTTAAGATTATTATTCGACGGAGAATCCATCAGGAAGTGGTTAAGTAATTGAACTAGGAGCTGACCATGCTATCCGGCTTCGAGAAGAATCATACAAGGAGCTGCCACTCCAGATATGTACCTTCCATAATTTCGTTATCTGATTACAGGTAAAGATTACATATTGCTCCCAGAGTTAAGTTATGGAAGTACATTTCGTTAAGTGCTAAAGATTAAATAAAATTAGCTGTTTTATGATCATGTTTGCTTCTGTTCCTCGAACCCTCTCACACCAGTGATTTTCGGGTAGCGACAACTGATATATGAATAAATCTGTGTGTGGCCAGCATAATACAAATCAATTCGAACTGTAATGTGTAATATATAATGTATGATATATAATGTAGAATAGATATTATATAATGTATAGCATATAATGTTAAATAGATAGCATGTATAATGTATAATATATAATGATGAACAGATACTATCTTATATATAATAGATAGATACTACATGTGATGTGTAATTGATATGTGTTTATGAAATATGTGATGATATTTCTAAGCCTTATTTCCGTTTTCTTTGGTTCTGTTCTAACGAATCTCTTAGATACTCAATTAGTTTACATATTTTCTAATTATTTTCTTGACTGTTTCAAATTTCCTTTCACAAAATAATTACTATTATACTTAATTTTAAATCGAATGCGTGAAATACTTTTCTAATTGAAACAAACAATTTAAGATGAAAAAATAACTATTATTATGTTGAGATTTAAATAATATTATGCAAATGGATTTGGTTGGAATAATTTAATACATCACTCGCTTGTTTTCCACTTAATAAATAGTTCCTACAAAATACCTACTTTCGCATATGAGAGAAACTATGTTTTTAAATTCATCAAGTTACGTTTTTTAATTTTGTGAAAATCCTCTATAAAAATAAAAGAATCCAATTTTGGATAACAAAGTAATTATCAATTTCATCACGTCAAACATTTGCCGAATCATTATTAAGACACTGTTTTCATCAAACTCGAGTAAGATAAAAAGAAAGTATTCTTCCCGAGGGCTTATGGGCGATGTGTTGACGGCAATAACTCAATCGGCAATGACGTTAATTGGATTGCAAATATCTTAAGTGTTCTGAAAGACAGAACGAATGTTTTCTGCAGAGTAAAAAAATACTCCGAGATATGTGATTTTAATTTCATTACAAACCTTTATGTCTCAAATAATTCAATTCAAAAGCTACGTGACTCATTATTTTTAGGGAAAGATTTTATGGATTTCTTGATAATTATCTGTGTCAAGGGGGAGTAGAGAGCATAGATGTTTTTTCAATGATTCCTTAGCATATATTTAAGAGAAAATTTAAGGAGCTAGTTTTAAATAAAGTAAAGGAAAAATTAATAGAATATTCTGAAATATTTGTATATTTTTGGATCTAAAAATAATGAGACCTTGGACAAGTTTTGATGAAAATAATTATAATTTTTTAAAAACTTCTGGGAGAATTATACGTATAGTTTATATAACATTCCTATTTAGAAGTAACTCTAAATGCAGTATTCTAAATTATAATAAATACACACGATGATTATCTAAAATTCTTATTCATTTTTCGTAAGTGATTGTTGATATTGTTACATTGAATGGGGTTGGAGGATTTTATGCAAATCAGTCGAAAAGAACGTGGCATATCTTTAGGAGCGATGGAAATTTATTGTCGAAAACAATCCTTGAAATACAGGATACACAGCAAAATTCACAGAATAAATCTCAGAAAGTCTTCACACCTTCAACAACGCTCAGACACATCAGTGTCTAAAATACACGTATGCCAAGTATTAGTCACAAGCTTCGCTCGCCCTACTCAACAGCCGAGCGAATTTCTAGCCAACTCTTCAAGATCAAAACCACATCGCTAGTCAAAACAGTACTAACTCAGTTTCGGCAAGCGTCTCCCTATTTATAGGCCTCGCTGATCCTTCGAGAAAGATCCGCTTGTTCGTGATCCACAGATCGTGAAATCAGTGACTTTCTCTACGAATTTCCAGAAGAATTCACAGGGTCCCGAACTCGCCAAAACTGGTAACCAAAAATGATGTCAACTTGGTTCTATTGCCAAGATTTTGCCCACTTTCCATTGAATCGTTGTATAATGTAAGGAACGGCTTGCTTGCGAATATTACAATTTTAGCATAAAGTATATACCACATAGACCATTCTTACAGTATAATACATCGAAATATAAATTATTTACACTACTTTAAAGAAAATTACTAACAATATTATATGTATGCACATCAAAAAGGATTATTTTTAGTGAATATCATTAAAAAAATGATTAACGGGAAAAAATTCGTAACTTTTGTAATTTCAAAACATGTAGAGCACTTATTATAGAGCACTTACATATTAGTAGAGAGCACTTACACATTATGTAGAGCACTTACATATTAGCTTTGTTTTGATTAAGCAATTTTTTATTAGTACCATAGAATTATTTATCACACAAACAGATTCAATATAAATATTCGTAATACATAAATTATTAGATGTTGACTCAATTAAAAAGAAAATTTAGGAACTTGTTGATTTCTGTATCATTGTTTCAGGATTATAAACATGCAAATTTAATTTTAAAATCTTTTTTAGTTACGTTTGAAACTCTTGTCAAGTATGTGGGTAATTTTTCATGTGCCCTACATTTTTGTATTAACTGGTAGTTTTTAATCAAATATAGTAGATCTTCTCGAAAAATTTAATTTTCGTTAATTCACTCATTTACAAAAATAAGGATAATCTAATAGCATATATCAGATATACTAGTACGCAGAGAAAATAAGAGATACAACTATGTAATTCTCTAATTGTATATTTCCTCAATTCTCTGATTATCCCTATTATTCACCTTTCACACAATAGTGATTTTAAGAATAATAAAATGTAAAGAGTTTTGTCCGGAAATGTTTTCGCTTTAAGGCAGTTTTCGCCATATGTACGAGAGCGTGAACTTGACGCGGAGCACATTTCCGGACAGAAAAAATACCCCCAATTTTTATAAAAAATTTTGACATTGTAACATGCATTTAAAATTTCGTTTAAATTGCGTTTTTAAAATTTGTTTCATAAATATTAGTATTTCCTTTTAATATGTGAAGGGATAGCTCATTTAACATTACGGTATAGGAAAAAAAAGCAAAACACATTTTATAAAAGAAAAATGTGTCAACTGGGATAAAAGTGAATAATATGATAAAATAAGTGATTCTCTACAGGAGAGTGTAGCCAGAATATAATATTAATGCTTGTGTGTGAGTACTTTTATATCTGAAAAAAGTACTCCAAATTTGGCTCCTATTCTTTAACATTAGCCGAAGACAGAGATCCTTAAGTGTTTCTTCTTACATATAGCTTCATTTTTTCACACTTTACGTTCCTTCACATTTTCGGATTGCATCAATTTTTTAAAGTTATATAATACAATAATAAACACCAATAAAGGATGAAAATTTGGAAAAAAATCATTTTGTTTTATATTGGAAATAATAGTCAAAATAAATACAAGTAGTGTATACCAAAACTATGAATACGTCAGCTGAAACTTTCGAAATAGCCATTTAAGTTTTTATAAATGTTAAACCTCCAACGTTGCAATTGTTAAAGAAGCTTGGAGACTGAGGTTCCAGCTGAGATGTCATCCTCATCACTTAACTTGTGGCGAGTTTTACTAATCTTCGGGTACTTCAACTAATCATCTTGGGGGAACTATTCATTAGCTGTGATTTGCTTAAAAACTGCTTTCCGTCGATATAACTTGATTTTATGCAAATGTAAATGCTATTTAAACACTGACATTGGGGGTGAGGTTAGTCGTGAAATCTCGGAACAGTAGAAAGTGAACTGCGACTAGAAAGTCGTGCGGCTTGAAATTAATATTCGTCTTAGAATCCACCGGGAGTTGTGGAAGTAAATAGCAGTGAATCTGTACCAAGCTATCATGGTGGAAAAAGGACTTGCATAAGGATACAATCCAAGGTAAGTCGTTTTGAGTAATCTTATAAGTTAGATTTAGAATTTGGATTTAAGATTGCTCCCAAGGTTAAGCAATTAAGTTATAAATCATTCATAAAGTTTTAGCTCTGAAATAAAAGTATCTATTTTTAAGATAATTTCCGCTTCTTCTCCGAACCCTCCTACATTTGTGACCTGTGGGTCGCGACAAACTGAAGCTGAAAATTACAAAGTTCACTAACAATGGTTCTCGTATTGGTTTGAAAAGTAAGGTTAAAAAATAATCAATCAGGGTTTCAACATTCAGTTTAAAATGCATGCCGAATAAAGTACAAATGCACATATAGGAATAGTTTTAAAAGCATGGAATATATATATTGCATAGTTTTCTCAAGAGACATTATTAATAAATATTTTCATCACCTCTCTATGAAATACGAAAGTGTGTTTTTATATTGTAGCGTGCATAATGCAGTTTCAAAGACAAGCAAAAGGTCTTTTTTTTTTGCAATTGCCACTTTAATCATGAGAATGAGAGAAGGCTCTGACTTTTTTCTGCCCATCTCGTAAATAACATGTCCCTTATAATCTATTTCAAGGACACGTTGTTTCGTAATTGATTGCATAATAAATTTCTTCTGAAATGACTGCAGTGCTAAATCTTTTCAATGGGCTTATAATGCTTGAAATATTCTTTATTTTTTTTATCAAATAGAAATTATTTTCTGATTAAAAACCTATACTAATAATTCATTTTGAAGTTCCGTTTGAATTTATTAAACCTTACGACATTTATGAAATAAAAAAAGGTCTTGAAAACTAATATATCAAAATTTAATATATATTTTTGAAAATTGCTTCTTTGCTCACAGAGGAAAAACGAAATCTGTGTATCCATTGCTATTTAAAACTAAAGAAAAATTAGATCTCTTGTTGTTCTATGAATTTTTAATTTAATGAAACGTTATTTTAAACTCGTTTTTTTATTATTAAATCATTTCAATCGAATTAAAATGAATCTTTCTGAATTAAATTCTAATTTAAGCATTCAATAATCAAAATAATGTAATTTTGAAATACTAATAAATGTACAATATAAAGAGAAGAGAATGGTAAGATTATTTCTTATATTAATATGATAGATTACCTTCATAACTACTAACAAACCTAAATTAAGATAATTTTGAATAAAATTTAAGAAATATATATTATTTTTAAAGAGAAAAAAACTCGATATAAAATTTTTTAAAACAATAATTATATAGGTATTCATATGAATATTTAAATCAAATATATTAATTGACTGATTATTTATTAATGTTACATTTCGAAGCCCCGTCAGGGTCATTGGCGACAGATTCCCAATTTTGAGCCACGGTAGGAAGGAAGTCATCTAAGTTAACAGTCCGCATACCAAACTTCCACACCTTAACAGAGGTGGAAGATTTAAACCTCAACAGATTTTATGTGTATCAGTCCTTCTACACAACAGGATATTTGTGGTACAGTTGGATTGGTAAAATTTCCGAGGACTGTAAATTAAGTAATGGCAACATAATCAATTTTAATGGCAAATAATTATTTGGGCAACATAATCAAGGTATAAAGCAATTTTTAATGAATTTACAAGTATAATTGCATTACATTTATTCTATGTAATCACCAGCAATGCTTACAACCTTTTGGAAAATGTAGGGAATACCTTGGAAAGACCATTGGTAAGGTGTTGATTGTTGATGTCAGTAATGGAGTGCCCTAATGCTTTGCGTATAGAAGAAATGTCACGAAATAGGCGATCTTGGAGAAGTTCTTTTAACTTCGGTAACAGATCGAAGCCCTAGGACTCATGTCAAGAGAGTAGGGAGGGTGTTCAAGATTTCTCACAATGTCACCGTACTATTGGTGAGTGACATTGTTTGCTATATGACAAAGAACGCTGTCATGCAACATGGTAGGGATATTTCTTTTTGCAATAAACATGGATCAATCTATATGGAAAGGAGACCGCTCAGGAGGTCAATCTGATGTTGAGGAATGGAGGGCCAGCCTGTGCGTTGCAAATACGCATTCTCTTTCCTATCCGAACGTAAGCTTTAACCCTTCGTGTACCTGTCTTATAGGGTAATGTATTTTGCACAAGCTTCCAGTAATCCTCAACAAAGATCTGTTGCATGTTTACAACCGCAACCGCAATTTTAAGTCACGACCGCTGATCCACTTTTGAAAACATGCTTTAGAGAAGGGGTACTCAACCTTTTTTCTGCTGGGCCGCATACATATATCAGCTATTTCATGCGGGCAGCATATATATGTTGGTTATTTTACGCGGGCCGCAACATGATGATAAATGGGGGAGGAGGAGGGAGTATTGCTTTTTAAGACCAAGATAACAATGGAAATTTAAAATAAAGAAAATTTATCAAAATATTATAACTCCTTTTTTGCTTTTTTTAATTATTTTTTATGTTTTTATTTTTGTCACTAACACTACATTAGAAGGATTTATGAAACACTCCTTCACAATTTCTGCATCAGTAAACGGTTTCATATGATTACCAATAATATAACAAACTCTTCATAGGAGGTATTTGTTAACGCTGTTATATTACCACTAACAAAACGCTTTGTTGCTGTTACAAAGATTAGTCAAGAAAGCCTATTTATCACCTTTTGAAACAGATCTCCGAGAAAAAGTGTCATTGAATGATTCCTGTTTATTGTTATTTTTTAAATACAGCATTTTCGTGATCCATGTTTGTTTTTCACTACACTCAACCTCCCAATCTTCTTGTAACGATATATTTTCTTCGAATATTTTTCGCTTGCAAGATATGAAAGATAGTTAAAAATTAGTTCCATCCATAAAAATGTCGCTACTCCACTGTTGTCTGTTATCACCAACTGTAACCGTTCCAAATAGAAAAAGATTATCAATTTGTACCCGTACGACTCTAACAGCAAAAAACAAAATTGATATATTTGATTTATTGACAAAGAATTTCCCACCAAATTTTTAATACAATGTTCTTAAACAAGTGAATTTCTCAGAGCCGTGGCCATGACCGGAGCACTTAAAAAGGATCTGTTTGTCGCAGATTGAGTATCGCTGCTTTAGAGCGATGGAAACGTAACTCTTTACTTTACGCCATTCAACAACTACCTTTCTAACTAGATCAGGGTGGAAAACCCATATGACCTCGCGGGCCACTTCGGAAGAACTTAACAATCTCGCGGGCCGCATATAAAAATGTATATAAAAATATCATGGATAAATTGTGAAGAGTGAAATTTTTACAAACGTTAACAAAAATGCATACGCTGTGTTCTGCGCATGAGCCAAGTTGCTGTCGGAAAGATACTGTGGTGAAAGGCTGCTGAACTATTGCGTTATACATCGCCACACTGGGTCATGGTTTGGGGTGGTATTGGATTTCACTGCCGCATCTCTTTCTGTAGTATACATTGCTGGTACACTGAACAGCCAGGGCATATCTCTGAGGTGTTGGGGCTCGGGGACCTTTCATACATTCAACGCTTGCCATCAGCCGTATTTCAACAGGATAATGCATGACCACACGTGGCACGCAATATTCAAGAGTTCTTTTTTACTCATCAGGATTGAATTGCTTTCTTGGCCTACTTGTTCTCCCGATCTATCGCCAATCGAAAACGTGTGGTCCATGCTTGCTCAACTACTGGTCCGGGATACACTACCCGCTGCTACACTAGATCAACTTTGGCAATATTTGGAAGCTCCATGGACTGCTGTACCCCCACAGGATACATCCAAAGCCTCTTTGATTCTATGTCAAAGCGTTTGGCAGCGTTTACTGCCAATAATGGTGGCTAAGCTAATCACTGATTTTATCATCATCCACACGTCCCAAGAGGCTTTAATTTTAATCGTTTGATCTTTGTACAACACGTTATCTGCCAAACAAATTTCGCTGTGATATCTCTGGTACTTCCTGGTGTTTCATTTTGTGTGGCCAGCAGTATATTATTAGATCTATTTATAAACTTATATTACTATTGTTGTACTCAGTCGCTTATCCGGTATAGTGGTTAGAGACGCTGACTGCTGTACTGTAGGGCCTGGGTTCGAATCTCGGAGAAGACATGGATGTTTGTAAATGTATAGTGCCTTCACGGCATGGGGGTATTCTAAACAGCCGTCGAGTCGCCAGTCCTCTCGTAAGGTTCGTGGCAAGGAATGAGAGGTGGGAGGCCCTGACCCTCCCCCAGGGTGTTCTTCTTCAAAATTGGGGTGGGTGAGTGAGTGATTGATTATTAACGTCGCACTGTTTAGCTACACGAGGGCTTTTGGAGACGGTCCACGTAATTTTGAGCCATGGTCAAGTGACGTGGACGACATTTGAGCTGGCACCCCCCTCTCCTAACTACCACACCAACGGGAGGAAGTTTCAGCTCTCGACAGATTTAACGTGCTTCGCTCCCCTACACGGCGGGTCTTTAGTGGTACTGGGCTCGAACTCGTGACAAGGCAAGCCACGGTCTGATACCTATATCACTCGGCTACCGCGGCCACTCAAAATTGGGGTGGAATCGAGCTATATCGTCCTGTCACCTGTATAGGGCTCAATGCTACAGCCAACGACAGGCGTACATCTAGCTCCTTGCCATGATGAATTTCATGGGCCTCGATCTGACTACGTCAGACAGGTGGCATAGACAACAAAAACTATTGTTTAAAATATTTCTTAAATAGCACCTGTCGTTTACTGCAAGAAAGTTTAGTTTTCTCAATCGGGTCATATTGATCCGAATGTTACACACGTGGAGTAAATGCGAACAGAACATCTGGTATAAAGAATATCTATTCACCCAAAACAGAATATTTATTTACAAAGGATTCTTTTTCAAAGTTATTCTTTAAAATGCAAGTTTATTTTCACGTTCTTTTAAATTGTTTGTTATTATTTTTAAACTTCAATTCGGACAAATTAATCCTTTTTAGTGGTCTCTAACGCAATTTCTATTTCTTTCAAGCTCTTTATATATATATAACATTTAACGAGTTCTAGATACATTTTTAAAATTTGGATTCCATTTTTCAAAGACTTGAAGAAATATTTTTGTGTCTTTCGAATAAAGTTGATATTATTGATCACATATTTTTCTGTTAAAAGAATTCGATTAAATATTATTATAATTTGATTAACTTATTTAAATGAAACAATGCGATCTGTTTGTTGCGATCTGTTTGTTCTAATTATCGAATATTAATATTTGAATAATAAATTGAATGTAAATAAAATTTATATTTAAAATAATCTAATTCACAATATTTATAAAATTATTTGTATAATGATTTGTGTCTTGTATAACATTTAAAATTAGTCATACAAAACATTTATATTCTGATAAACACACTTCTGCGGAAAAAAATATTTTTAGATACTATTGTGTTTCGAAAAGTAAAGAAATGAATTTTAAAATTTAAAATACATTTTCTTAAGCAAAATATTAAAGATTAATTCTGCTATAAATTTTTTAATGTGATGGAATCAAATTTTATTAATTTTCTTAAGTACTGTTCTACCCTGATTGTTGGTGTAGGGTTTATAATTCTAATTTGATAAAAGCTATAAGAATGCAAACAAAGATAAAAAATAATATAAAAATTTTTTTTAAGTCAATTCCTATTTATGTCGACAAAGAAAAAATTTAATTTTAGTTAATTAAATTTAATTAATGAATTAATATTTTAAAAACTGTATTAACATCAAGTGTCATCCACTACAAGTTTACAAAATGTATATGAATCCAAAAAAAATTCGTTAGAAAAGTTTACTGGCGCCATCTGTTGCAGCTAATTTTAACATCGTCAGAAATGACACAGAAAAATTAAATTAAAAAGTAAAATTTAATTAATGAATTAATATTTGAAAAAACTGTATTAACATCAAGTGTCATCCACTATAAAGTTCAAAAAGGTATCTGAACCTCAGTTTATGAATAAAATTATTTTATTAACGATCGACAATTTAAACGAGATATATGTATGAATAAATAAATAAATATATATATAAGGAGAGAGTGAACTAATAAAAGAAACTGAAAAACAAAAATTAGAACAAGTGCAAGGGTTCATGCTGAGTGCAGGAAGCTCTAACTTACCACTTACATCATACTTGACACCATTGAATTCTGGAAAGCATGATACAGTAGATGTTGTTCCTGCAAGAGTTGCTGGCCAACAGGATAACCCATCCCAAGTGGCATTGCAAAATATCTCTGAAACAAACGAATATAGATTTGTGCTTTGTGCAAGCTTTACAATTGTAAACATTATTATATCTGAAATTGTAAATAACAATCGATTTTTCTATATTATGATTCTCTGTTCATGCTATTCGATTCATATAACACCGTCATATTATTAATAAAAATTGTTTATTCCTCATATTTTCTTCACAAAGCTGTTCTTAAAAATATTAAGAAGCAAAATATTTTTTCCAAAAAACTATTTTCAGATAATGTATTTAAGGATTTTTTTTAAAATTCAGGTAGTCCCCAGGAAAAGAAAATATTTCTACAAGAAGCAACATCTTTTGAAATTCGTTAATCTGCGGTTCTTTATTGCTAAATAGGAAGAGAAACAAGAGAAAAATCTTTACATTTTTTTTCTACTTGTTGGAGAACAGAACTTTATGAGCATCTTATTAATTAACACAGCGTCTTTATATTGTTTCAATATTAAATTAACTACGATTTATGAAAGCATCGTTGCTTAAAAATTGGGGCTGTAATATATGGATTGTTACAAAACGTGCCATGTTTCTACTGTATATGAAATCAGAATAGTCTAGAAATATCTGAAAGATTGCATCTTTATAGAACAAATATTATCAAGAATAACATTTATAAAGAATTCAAAAAGAATCGCGCGCGAATAAGAAATTGACAATAAATATAATTATAACAGTTAAAAAGTTTGTTAGAAACTAAAATGAATTATATATATATATAGGGTGTATTGTATGTGTGTCTTTGAATAGAAGGTTGTGTGTGTAAAGATTACGATTCTTCAAGCATAATTATTTTAACAAGGAATCATATTTCTTAATAAATAAGACTTGAAAACTTGAATTTTGTGCATAAGAAGCGGTACGGAATCTGGATATTAATATAACATGATATTTATATTAATATAATGATATTAATGTAACATTAGAAAGGTTACATTAATATTATATGAGATATTAATATGACATGAAAAACGCTATGAAAATCAGTAAATATTATTTTTTCTTGAACTTGACGTATTAGTTTCGAAAAAAAAATAATAAAACTGGAAATTAGTCATGAACTAAAACACTTAAGAACATGTTTCAACTGTTTTTCTAAATTTAAATCTAAGCATTAGCTTTGCTTCATAAGTATTCAAGGTTATTGTTTTCATAATAAATGATATTGCATAAGATATTAGAATTTTAAAACTTTTCCTTTGGTGAAAACTCAATTTAAAAAAATATTTCAGCATACTATAATATGTTCTACAAAAAATTCTTTAAAAAAATAGCATTTAAAATCAGAAATATATATATATATATATATATATAAGCTTCATTCAGGATGTTCTATAATGTTACACTCTTCTGAAAACTAGAGAAAAAGCTTTGGGTGGATCCTTATTAATTATGAAGCAACCACCATCCTAAAAGGTAAATGTAATACGAATTTACTTTAGGATATTAAAAAATTAAATCAGCAAAGTTATATGGAAAAAATTAAAAAAAACTTTTTCATTCATTCAAGACTGTCATCATTTGCACGTTATGTTATATTTTAATTTCCAAAACTCTTATAGGAAGAAATAATTTATCGGTGGAATTTAATGAAGGAAGTTATTCAACTACAACTTTAATTCCTACTCTAGCTTACATATAATTACTTTTTAGCTCAAATCTGCGTAAAAAATATTTCAAGAGATTGGAGGCTTTTTACAAGGAAAAAAAATAATAAATACGGTAATAACAAGAAAATTATCATCAGTCTTATGTGTGGAAGAAATGGAGAATCATTTTTGCAATTAAAACATTTTAATTTATTAATTTCATCATTAAAACATCTTTCACTTTGTAAAGTCGGCTTCTCCCTGTTAAACTAATATTTTTTTTAATTTCCTGGAAACCATCTAATTAAAGAAATGCATTTATAGCGAGAATTTTTAATTGCTTTAAATTTGAGTTTTATAACATGGTTATGGAATTAAAAAATAAAAGCTTAAATTATATTTGTGTATGCAGTGAACACATGAAATCTGAATAAACTCGTGAAAAGAATATAATCAGTGAAACGCACGCAGTTCTAATGATACGACTTTGCGTAACTGCTGGTTTTAATATTAAACCACAATTTCAAATTTCAATAAAATTTTGATTTTGCTTTATTTTAAAGACGACATTTCAAAGTAATAATATTCCCTTAAAAATAAAGTTAATTCTAAAGGCTTTTGAGAAAATGTGATTAATTTATGTGTAAATTTCAGAGGAAAAGTTTTATTTTTAAGTTATAAGATCTTTCTCATTCAAAAGCAAAATATTTCAAATTTCAGGATTTACGCATATCGCTCCAACTATGTGGAAATTAATCAATGTCTTAATGAGTTGCATACTAAGAGAGAATAATTGAAAAAAAATCTGAAATTAAATTTATTATGTTCAAAAGGAGTAATATTTTTTAACAACAGTTATTCCCTTAACCCAGCGTTTCTCAAACTGTGGGGAGTGCCCCCCTGGAGGGGCGTGATAAACCTACGAGGGGGGACCGAGAATATTAAAAAGTCGAAAACAAAAGAATATTTTAAAAAAGTATTAATTTACTAAAAGTAAGCAAACACAATAGACTCTGGCATAATGAAAAATAAAATACATATTTACACTGATTTAATATACTTATAAATATATTAGTATGGCAATGTATTTTATAATTGATATAACAATACCAAATTAAGAACAAGTTTAATAATTACGAGTGACCCCATGGACGTCATACATAAACTTTTGTACAAAAATTAGCGCTTTTGATAATTTGCATGGTTTATGATTAATCCCTTAAATGCCGAATAAGAGTTACGCGATCTCTCTCCAATGCCACTGTTTAACACCGTGGCGAGCGCATGTGGTGTACTGGAGGGAGGGATAAAAAATGCAACCTCTGAAAAAGAAACCTTTGAAACTTTTCAAGTTCATTTTTTGCATTCCAAAAAACCTTAAATAATTTTTAAAAGCAGGGCACGAAAAAACACTTCAGAAAGACGTATATTTTATACCGGCAACTAATATTGGCTGGGGAGACGTTTTTATACGCCGGTGGAACTTGAAGGTTAAGTGAAGGTTCAGGTCAAAGTTTTATTTTTGAATAACAATACATTGTTATAGAATGGAGGAAGGAGGGAGGGGCGTGATGAAAATTGAGAATGAATATTGGGTAGGAAATATTGAAAGTTTGAGAAGCGCTGCCTTAACCCTTTAAGCGGTTAATTTTTTTACCCAAATCTTTAAAAAAAATAATATTTTTTATTGCATATAACACATAATATTAACGAAAGGGAAAAAAGGAATAAATTTTTTTTTTAATTTTCAATTTTGTTTTTACACTATTTTTTATTTTTTAAAAAGTGAAAAAAAAACCCTAAATGTTTGCTTTTTATAAATACACTTCGCATACTATAAATAATATTTTATATATCTTAAAAGTATTTCTTCCCCAAAAAAATTTCATTTTCCCCCTTTTTTTTAAAAGTTTGAGGGGTTATTTTATCAAACACAATTTGAAACATGGTGTAAACTGTCTTTCACAATGGGGAGGAAAAATTGGCTTTTGGATTATCTTTTTTTTCTCATTTTTTCTCAAGCAGCAAAACCAAGCAAGCAGCAGCCCTGTTCTCTATCGAATATTTTCAAGAAGCTAAATTTTTGCCTTCGATGAAAAATTCTTGCCGTCATCACGAAGAAAATCCTGGTTGAGAAGTATTTGTAACAAAAACTGCCTCTTAAAAAACCCACCAGCCCCAATAATACACTATAAAACAAAAATATGCGCAGTTCAAAGATAGAAAAAAGAAACTATCAGTGCTTGTACAGCGCACGGGCAAACCGGTTGTAGCTTTCGGTAGCCTGTACGGTGTTCGGGAAAACCAGTTAAGGGGTTAGTGCACGATGTAATATTCTTGAGATCATAAATATCCACCAATATCATGCTCTATATTCCATAACCTTACGAATTTACACACTCTGCTTGTAGATCCTAATTCTGTTTTTACACAAGTTTTATGTAAGAATAGTATAATTCTTTTCATCCAGGAACTTTTTCTGTAAAATATTTAAAATATCAAGTAATTTTCACCATTTTTGTAAAGCTGAAACTACAATGAATGAGGGAAAATGTTAGCATATATAGTATTTTCGACAATTCTTCACATTATAATATGGCTTTAACTTATTATTGTAGAGGTTTTATTTATAAGTCGTGCTTTTAAATCAGTACCATTTTTATCACTGTATTTAAACTCAATTTAAAAACTTAACGAATAAAGATATGCAAAAAATTTTTTTTACTTCATTGATAAAATTTCTTTAAATCCATTAGTTAGAATCGAATTACGATAGCAACATTCCACCCGCAAATATGTATGAGCTATAATTGATATTAAAGCTTAGTTATTTATATATATATATATATCGTCGGCCTTTGTTAATGCGTAACCCTTTTGGGGGGGGGAAGATTAAAAAGTGTTTCGGGCAAGTTCTTTTTTTTATGTTCGCCAAGATGGATGATGGCATTACATTTGGTTACCCTGATATTTTTATCTTGTGGTAATATAATTGCCATGGGGATAACGTATATTACAGTTTATTTTTATTGTTTTTCCCCCGGCAAAAACCCCCTTAATTTCTAAATTTTAATTCGAATTTTTAATTTGGGAAATTTTCCCAAAAAACGGGTTCAAAATAAATTTTTAAATTTGGGTTTTTTTTTCCGGGGGGCTGTTGAACCAATGTTTAAAAAGGTTGGGCGTAAAACACCTTTTATATCAAATTTAGTTCCCTTTTGGGGGGTTTCGCATTCTGGGTAATTTTGGGCCCAGATATAAAATTTAAATGTATTCTCAAATGAATATTCGAATAACATGGTTTAGATAATTAACAATAGCTGTTTTAGGAGTAGACTTCTCAGGCAGAAATTAACTAGTTTCAAGGAAGATATTTTGACCATCAAAAAAATGAAAATGATATATAATGCAAAAAGGAAAATAAAAAAATTGGAAAGTTGTTTTTGATATTTTTTTGAAAAAATTTTTTTAAAAAAAAGAATTTGAGAGAGAATTGAGATTTATTAACTGATGGTTATATACATAAGTTACATCAACTCTGTAGCTTTTTCCAAGAGAACTAATTGGTCTTTTTTAAATGACATGAATCTTAGAGAAAGTTTCTTAAAATTAGCCTGTTTCTGGTAATATGGTTATTAAGAAGAGTTGAATTTCAACACTGAGAGAGACAACGAAAAAACACAACTTGTACTAATTCACGATTTCTACTATTATATCCTTTTACTGATTTCTGACGTCTTGAGCTTTGATTTGCGTGTGAAGTTTTCTTCTGTGTGTGTGTGTGTTTTGCTACACTTAAAACCTGTGCTTCTCAAACTCTCAATTTTTGCGAACTAATATTCAATCATAATTTTCATTGCCCCCCTCCCTCTATACAATAACAATACATTGAATTCAATAATACTATATTTTGACGCTAAAGCTACAACACAACTTTAATCTCTTAAGCGTCACCGGCGTATATAAGCATCTAGCTCAGCCAAAGTGTTAATTGCTCCTGACGTATATTTGCGTATTTCCGAAGTACGACTTTTCTGTGCACTTCCATTCATAAAAATATTCCGACGGCTTTGGAATGCATTAAAAGGACCTTGATAGTGTTTACAAACGATTTACTTATTTTTTTATTCCTCTTCTCTCCCCCCTCCTTCTAAATCTGCGAGACCTGAAACGTCCTCCCGTTGGTGTGGTGTGGTTGTTAGGAGAGGGAGGTGCCAGCTCTGGTGTCGCCCACGCCACTTGACCATGGTTCGAAATTACGTGGTCCGTCGCCAAAAGCTCTCGTGTAGCTGAACAGTGCTACGTTAATATTCACTCACTCACTCTCCCCCTCCCCACCAATACATCACATACGCGCGCGCCTGCGTGGAAAACGGTGGCATTGGAGAGCGAATCCCGTAACTTTTAATTGGCAGTTAGGGATTAATTATATACCATACAAAAAAATTATTAAGATATTATGTACCATACTTGGGTTCACTGGTAATTATGAAACTTGTCTTTAACTTGGTATTGTTAAATTAATTATAAAATACATTGTGTAATACTTTTATAAGTCTATTATATGTGTAAATGTATATTTTATTTTTTTATTATATCAGAATGTATTTTGTTTGTTTACCTTCAGTAAATTAATAATTTTTTAAAAAAATAATCTTCTATTTCCGACTTTTCAATGGGCTCGTGCCTTCTCGTAGAGTTATCAAGCCCCCATGGGGGCGCGTCGCACAGTTTGAGAAACGCTGCCTTAGACTATATATGTTTTGTTTCATGTTAGTTATGAAAAGAAATATTTGCGTACATTCATTAAATCCCTGTAATTTTAGCAGTAAAATGTTTTTAAAAAAATAATACTGATGCTTTTTCTTTTTTTCAAACAAATGTATGGAATTGGTGTTTTTATACTTTTTGTACTTATAGTACCAGTGATAGTGCCGCCACTGCAAATTTCCGTGTCAAAATAGTTCAATCTTTTACGCTTGACCCTCTTTAAATTGTTTCATTTTTTAACGACCCTGCATTCATAATTTAGCCCATTTTGTGTGTTTCAAAATTAACATTTAACGTTAGGTAAGCGTTAATTTTTTATTAACATTACTATGATAAGAGTATAAGCCATCATCAAATGAGAAACAGAAATGTGTTACTTAATCCTGACTTAAAGTTACAGACAGAGAGAGAAATTAGCTATATCGCGTATAGTGCCGGGGTTGGCATTGTCGATCGCGATCGACTGATAGACCACCAAGGCATTTTGGGGTGACCACCTGAAGATTATCAGTTATAATTTATACGGAAATATTCAAGATTGGTTGACAGTAGGTGAACTAAGTCTACTACTGACTATAATTACGAGAGCTAACTTAAGCACAGAAAATATTTTTAATGTATATTTTGAATTGTTTGCTAATAAATGCCTCATTTGACATTATTATATTTATGTTTGTATTATTATTATGTTTGTAGCTTACATTTTTTCAACACGATTTTGAAAGTGTGAGTTTTTTTTTATTGTAGTAGTGAAAGTGAGTACATATTCCACATTTATTAGTAAATTATAATCATTATTGAAGGCCTTTTTCTTACCTCACCACACCTACGTCAGTGGGTGGACCGCAACACATTGAAAAAATTAGAAGAAACCAGTTCCCTGAAAAAATCTGCCCACCCCTGGTACAGCGAATACTTTTTACACGCATAAACCAGAAATTTAATTTCATATTTATTTTAAATCCCTGAATTCCATAAAAATCCTATTAAATTTCATGCAGTTATGAATAGCTTTAAATTTTACACTACTTCTTCTAGTAAGAATATTATGCATTAGTCTACAAAATTATAACTATTGTTTTATTTTTAAAGATATTATTAAAAATAGAAAAAAAATCCGTAAATGTCTTAAAGATATTTGCTCAAATCATTGTTATGATTTTGAGGATTCACTGAACTCTATAAATATTATTCATATGGTTAAGGTTCCCTTTAGAAAGTTATAATAATTATGATCCAAACAATGATACAAAATTCCACAAATTAAAACTGTTATTTAATGAGTTTTAAAGGAAAGTTTTATTATTTTTAATCTTAATCTGAGTAAACGAACTAAAAGTAACTTTTTAGAATTCTAATATGCATGTTTCTATTTATAGAAATTATTCTTATAGTTAGTTGCTTAGAACGAGCCAATCTTTTAGTTAATAAAAAAACGGATATAGTTAATATAATGTTCACATTTCGTGAATTATTGCTTAGACCATGACTACCTTTTAAGTTTTCTTTATACATATATTTGTAATAAGTTGAACTATTTGATTTATCTTAAGGATTTATGTGTGTTTTATTGTAATTATTATTTTGATTGTTTTTTTATATCTCAATTTTACATACTTTAGTTAAGCAGTGACATAGGTTTTATTAGGAGATAATATTTATTTTTATAAAACTCCTAATGTTTTAATTCTATACATTTTTTCTTTAAAACAAATATATTTTTTTTAAAAAATTTACATGTTTTTCTGGTTTTCTTCAGTTATATTTATAATATATTTAAAATTATTTTTAACATGTTTTCTTAAGTGAGAGAGATCCTGTTTGTAACTTGATTGAACTCTCACGTGAGGCTGTTATAGTTATGTTTATTGTTAGTTTTTTTAAAATTCTTTATTTCTTTATATATATTTTTGGTTTTCCTATCTATGGTATGGAGATTAATGATTTTTTCATGATATTTGGTTTTGTAAACTATTTTATAGCACTTTAAGGACTAAATACTTAGTATCATGTTATTAAACTGAGTGTCCTTAGAAAATGACTTATTAAAACACTGTTTTTTCTTCCTTTCAGCCCAATTTTATAAGCAAATATAGTGGAGTGAGTGAAAATTAAAGTAGCACTATTCACCTACTTGATGGCTTTTGGTGACGGAACGCACAAATTTGAACCATGTTCAAGTGACGAGGACTGAAGACCTGATATGCCATCCCCTCTCCAAAACACCACACCACATCAACGAGAGGACGTTTGAGTCCCGACAGATTTAACGAGAATCAGCCAGATTTAACTCCCACGCTACACGGCGGGTCTTCAGCGGTATTAGGCTCAAGGCTTTACCTTGACCACTAGGCTACCACTGTTGCAGATATAGGGGATAGTTGGCTGTGAAAATGTGCTTAATTCTTTGATTTTAGCTCCAAGTCAAAGAGTTTGCTATTATATTAATATTATTTACCTTTGACCTACGTATATTGTCTTGCTTTACTTTTATTTAAAATTTAGCTTTAAATCAGATTTACAGCAATTCAGTTATTGCATAAATGTACTTGCCTCTGAGTATATGTTTTAGCTAATTTTGTTCTTAAACCTTGTAAAACTTATAAAAATTACTGAATATACCTCCACTCAAAGTTTTCGTGTCACTTTTATACGTAAAAGATATGCAATGAACCAACAATTATTAAACTTTGAAAAACCTGAGTAAAAAATAATTTCATGTATTCATAAATTAAAAATACATAGAAATGATCTTTGTAAAGTTACATTTATTTTCAAAATATTAAGTTAAACTTACCAGTTGTATTTATCTGATTTAAGTAAGAAACATTGCAGTATATTTCTTCCAAAGACAATTCTTCAGAAATGGAATAAATTGTGGTAGGTTTGTCTTCTTCCGTCGTCGTATCCATCTTCGTATGTTCTTTTAGGAAATATTAACAGGTTACTGCATGGGAAAACTTCAGATACATTTATGATGCCTAAAAAGAAACAATTATAAAGCATTAAAAATTAGATTTTGATTCGGTAGTTTCTTAAAAGTCTAAAATGAATGAAAATTGATTTTATTTTTTTTGATGCCTTTCTATCTATGGATATTAATTTGAATAATTCGTTACAGTTTATAGTAAAATTCATAGAAAGTGAAGTCATGAATATCCGTTTGAATACAGACATACTATTAAAATAATGTATGCTTAAGTGTAATGAAAGCGTTTTAAAGGGCTTTCTGTCGAGAAAGAACTAGAAAATCCCAATTTATTCTAAAAGTTTATGTTTTAAAATTGTATGATTATTATTATAGACAGAGGTGCCAATAGTTCAAATTAGGAGTCTTCAACCCTTGGCCCACGGGCCACTAATGCCCCACTGAGGGCATCCTAGTGTCTCATCTGCATTGTATTGTCCCCTCCCCCTCATTTAAATTTGAGACTTTTTGAAAAATTGACATCTTGTTGTCGTAAAACATAACTTGTTCTGTTATTCTTGATATTTAACACATTTTAATGACATGTTTGATATCCATTTGGGATAACATTTTCCTGAAAAGGTCGAATTTTTCAAAATTTCACTGCATCTTAAATAATTTTAAAATGAAAAATTTGTCAGAACATGAAATCTGACAATTTTCGGAAAAAGGGTGGATTTTTAACTATAACAGATTTTCAACAGATATCAATATTTCGTCAATACTTTGCCAAAGGCGACTTTTTGCATTCCGCTACAATAGAGAAGAGGAGGAATTAATGAGCAGAGTTCTATTTCTAATAATGTTGTAATAAATTGCCAAAAGCCTTGTTTACATGGAAGAAAATTACCAGCAAAATACCTGCATTTATCCTCACTTGACCCGTTTAAATGACGAGACGGAATTTAACCGGTTTGAAAACCGGCTTCGGAGCAGGGCAAATAGGGAGACAAGCTCGTTCGTTTTCAAATTTTTCCATGGTGTAGTGCGAACAAGATTCTTTAGTTCTAAGATCGCTGACGTTGTAGAATTTGCACGTTGAACGTCAGAAAAAATTAAGGTATCCGACTACGTTCGGACCCGTGATTTTGCAAAAGCGTATAAATGAATAATATTTATGATATTTAGTGTCACTTAGATTAGAAAATGTATATAAAACTGCTTTAAGAATAGTATTACAATGGAAAATTATTTAAGAACAAAATTTTGACAAAAAATGAATATAGAATGACCCATTTTCAAAATATTCTACTTTTGTGAAAAATGCTTCTATTGTAATAATATTTTGCCTGTATATAGCTCAGACCTCTGTACAGAGGTTCAACTAGAATTTTTGAAATATATAACTTAGAAGTGGGTTTAAACATGTTTTGCGACAACAGAGAGGAGAAATTTTAAGAAAAAACGCCGATAATTTTTTCCCAAGTGGTTGTAACTCTGAAAATAATGTAATTTTTCAAAACTCATAATTGAGCCTTTGTACATAGGTCTGAGCTATATACAGGCAAATTTTATTATAATAGAACCCTTTTTCTTTAAAAAGGAGAACTTTTAAAAAAGGTTATTCTAATTTAATTTCTTGCCGAAATATTGTATTTAAAAAATTTTTTTTTGTCAAAATGTCCTTAAAAGTTTTATACATGTATTCTAATCTAAGTGATACTAAATATCGTGAAAATTATATCTATTTATGCGCCTTTTTAAAATCACGGTTCCGAACGTAGTCGGAAATCTTAAGAGTAGAAAGAATTCGCAAAAATAATCACTGATCTCTTCATAAGAAATAAAGACAATTTACAAGAAAATAATCACTTCAAAACAGGAATAGGTAATTGTTTTGACTCGAGTTCCAAATTGTGAAAGTGGAGGATATCAGGAAATCGGAGGACCGCACCTTTTTTAAAAATGGTTGCATTCATTACTTAAATTCGCATCTCAGAAAAGGTGTATGAATTTTACCATAAAAATCAATAATATACATTATATACATTAAACAAAATAGCAGTAGCTTTATTCAATTTATTTTTATGCTATTTTCATATCTACAGCTGCACAAGCACATTTCATTTTAAAGTTAGTTTAATGAGATAAATGTATCCTACCACAATTTTCTATTATTTTTGTGAAATCAGGAGGGAGATTGCTTGTTAAATTTTTATTACACCCTGCAAGTAAATGGGAGCAAACTTGCATCTATATTTATTCTTGTTAATTTTCATGCTAGAAAAACTGTTCACAAATAAATATTGACTCAAATATAGAGAACATTTGCTATTTATTTGGTTTTATGACTGTCTCAGCAAGCAATAAAAAATTTTGTGGGCGTCTGTTAGACCACTTTTGGTTTCAAAATGTTGATGTTTTATCTTTTTATAAAAATGAACAATTTAAAATTATTAAAGACCTATTGTTTTTAGTACAGTTTTTAGTAGTTTTGAATTGTTCATTTCTTTACTTTAAAACTATTTTTATTTAATTTTGAAATATTTTAAAGAAATAAAAACTCAGAAATTGAATTTAAATAGTCTTTTTTATTAGTTAAGTTAAAGAGATATTTCATTAAATGCTTACTGTTATAAAATCGAACTAAATAAAATTCTGAAATTTGTCATAAATTGTCAATTTCTGTTACATGAAATAGATTTTAGTTTAAAAATGTCTTTTTGTGCTCAAATAGTTTTATTACTTATTAGTGCCCAAAATTTTCTCGCTTTGTTTTATGAAGTTTAATTACTGTTATAAAATGATCACAAAATATATTTCTTTTTTTTTATAAAAAAAGAGAAAATATCCCAATTTTTTAAGAAAAGGGAAGACATGACACAAAAACAAAAAAATTAAATAGAAATACATAAAATAAGATATTAAATCGCAAAAAAATTAATAACTGTAGAAGAAAAACAGTTTACATTAAAAAAGTAAATTTTGAAGACATCTGATTAATGTATAATCACTAATTATTCAACTTATTCCTTAACAAACGTTTTTTATTGGTATTTTTTTGCGAGACAAATTACTTAGGTAATCAATTACCCGAGAGAATCTCTGCTTAAAAGTATCAATGAGATAAATAAGTATATAAAATAAATTTAAAAAAAAATTAATCACCAGTTAATCTAACATTTATTTCTTGACAATGGCACAGGATAGCATAGTATACACTAAATTATAAGACCTTAATTTTCTATTCAATAAAATTCAGAGTGAATTTTAAAAGTTTATTCCAAATCTATTCACAAAATACTTCATCAGGCCGCTCTCATTGTACAAAGGAATTTCGTTTGCTTCTTGACAAGGTGACAAATGACTTGGTATTTTAGCACACACAGTATAGGCGGGATAAGAGAGTTTGAGAAATGATGGCAAATGCTGTCACAGTTAAGGCTCTCGCAACACTTCTGAGACTTTTTCGGGAAAGACTACGTGAAAATGTTTCAAAAGTGATGGATGTTCCAGTGGTGATTCCGAATCAATGGGAAGGAAAGGCTTAGTGGTTTCCTCGAAGCCTAACAGAAAAAAATTTCGGTAAACGAGGTGCTTTTAAATAGAAGGGTTTTTTTAGTATGGGTAAATATCTAACATGTATGTTATCCTAATTCTGTTTTAACCCTTTATCAACCGCATTATGATTTACCGCAGTTTTTTCATGGAATATGTTTTTTTTGAATCACTACTTTGAAAAATTAAGGATTTTACGTTCGGGAAACCCTGATTTTAAAGGTTTTATAATTTCAATATTTTTATGGGTATAATATTTAAAAAAATTTTAAGGACATTATGACAAAAAATTATTTAAATCAATATTTTGCAAAAATGAACTTGATAACCTTTTCCAAATGTCTCCTTTTGTAAAAAATGCTTCTATTGTATTAATATTTTGTTCTGTATAAGTCAGACCTCTGTACAGAGAACTCAACTATGGATTTTGAAAAATTCAATTATTTCAGAGTTACAACCATTTGATATAATTATTGGCGTATTTTCTTAAATTTCTCCTTTTTCGTAAAACATGGATAAAACTTCCGAGTTATACATTTCAAAAATTCTAGTTCAGCTCGGGAAGGTCTGAATATATACAATAATATTAATACAATAGAGCTTTTTTTTACAAAGGAGACATTTGGAAAAAGGTTATTCTAAGTTATTTTGTCAAATATTTAAGCTTTAAAAAATTTTTTTCAAAATGCTTTCAAAACATTTTGTGCATGTAATTCTAATCCCATGTAAAAAATATCATGAAAATATCATACGCTTTGCAAATCACGGTTCCGAGTGATTACTTAAGAGTTTCCCCAACCCCCAAGTCCGCGGACCGTACGGGAATGGATCCAAATTATACCGGGCCGCACAAGAAACACTAATTATTTATGTGGTATATTTTCTTGGATTTGAGCTCTGTAGAAAATCACTTATATTCCTTGTTAAATCACTTTATATTCATTTTTGTGATGTATTTTATTCTAATGTCACGATTAAATACAATTGAATTAAAAATTATTAAATCCAAAACAGTCTAAAATATGAACAATCAACGTTTTCACCTTAGCGGGCCGCGGTAAAATTGACAAGCGCTGACCGGTCCGCGGCGGTAAAAAGGTTGCGGAACACTGCCTTAAGGGATACACATAAACAAAATACTCAACTTCGGGAAATTTAAGTTGTTAGAGCTAATTAATTAAAAAATTCAACTGTAAAATTAATTATACGCACTGTTCACTTAAAATAAATAGTCAAATCGTGTTTTTTAAGGTCTTCATTAACATACACAAAAAATAATAATTAAACACTTGCCTTTTGCCATTAACTATTTTTTCGGAACAAAAATGACAATCTTTGCAACCCGCTGAAAATCGTCAGCTGAAAACGCAATTTCTGCTATAAAACTATTCACCTTCCCCGCTAAAATACTCATCATATAACCCGTGCTGCCTATATCTTGGAAGAATGGATTACAAAGAATATTTCTGCTAAGTATCGTCAGAGTATTCAAAAATGGTTATTCTGTGTAATTTTAAAGTGTTTGGTAATTATAAGTACCGTCGGTAGATAAAGGGTTAAGTGATTGTCAAAATTCAAAGAAAACAAAAAAGAACAACAGTATTTTTTTTTTGTTTTTTGGCAGCTTTAAGTCAAACTGAGCCTAATTCTGTTAGAATGAGATCGACAGTAATTATCAATGGAACTTGGTCATCTTCCTTTACTTTTTGTACTTCATGCATTGCCGTTGGAATCGAATTGTTTCACATGTTTCTTACTACGTGGCACCCTGAGTCATAAGTCATGGTTGGGCCCGCCACAGCTATAAGCACACTGCTCTACAGCTTTTAATTAATTGCTTTTGTATGTCTTACCTTTTTGGAGAAAGGAGCACTAACTCTTTTGTTTCCAAGTATATGTTGCAACTAATCTTAACCTGTTGCGCCTAGTGAATTTGTATATCTCGACACTACAGTAATAGCCATCACCCTCCCCATGTTAAGAAAGGACATGGTTTAAAAAGAGCATCCTGTTAAAGTAGCTATTTTCAAAATTTTAAAATTTTAAAGATATTGTAATCAAGTTTGGATATTCTCAATGTTCTATTTCAGAAAAGGAATTTTTCATTTTATAAAAAAGCATTACAGCTGCATATTTGCTAAAACATTTATGCTAAATGAATAAAAAACTGAAAATACTTCAATAGATTTAAGAGTTACAGCCAATCAAAGCTACAAATTAGGAGTTTTCGTATATTTTTTAATGCCTTACTGGGTGAAAAATCTGTAGCTATCGCTTCTCTGAAACTATTACAATTTCACTGGTTTTGTCCATTCATTAGATAAAACCATTCAAATTATTTGTATGAAATACCATGCATGTATTTCTGTGGTTCCTGGAGATATGATATTTGAGATAGCATCAATTTTCAAGGTGATCATTTCTAAAAGTGATTATAATATGAGAAAAACAAATTTAACAGGCGCAGTTTTTACAAGTGAAATCAATATAAATTATGAGCACAATATTTGTTTTATTTATAAAATTTTCAAGCTGGTCGACAAACTTAATAATGAACTAATGCAAATTATTTTAGAAATAGGAATACTATAAAAGAAAATACGACAGAAATAGATGTAAAATTCCTGTTAAAAATAGAAAAAATACTTAAAAATATATATATAAATTATTTAATGGCATTTTTTTTAAAAAAATTCTTCTACTCAAAAATACTGCTACACTTTCTTTTACCATGAATACTAAATCTATGTAATGAGAAAATTTTCATATAAAATTTGAAGATATTTGAAAACTATGCAGATTAACTAAGAAGGATAAAATTGCCTTTTTTACATAGCATCTAAGCTGTTGAAGAATATGAGTTTATTTAAGTTTAATATGATTAAAGTTAAAAAATACATTGTATGCTCCAGCAAAGAAAAAATATTTTAGTTCTAAAAGATACATAATTCTTTTTCTTGTAATAATTTTAAACACAGTTTTAATTACTGCGAAAATTTAGTTTAGGTGTGAATTTAACGAAAATGAATTATCTCACAAATTAAAACCTAATAAATTTTGATGTAATTAAAAAAGAATGAACATAAGAATTATTTTCTAATTAATATTTCAGCATATTTCAAAAAAGTCGATTAAATGATATTTATAATTAAATTCTTCAATATAGTTTGTAAATATAAGTTTTTATATAAGTAATTATTTATAAACTTCATCAATAAAATTATAAAAATATCACTTACTCAATGATATCAGCGAACTATAATTGATAAGTACAAAGCTTTAAAGTAAATTAGCTTAACTGAAAAAACTGCCTTATTTTTCTGACACAATATATGTGACAGGTCCTATTCGTGCTCTTTCACTTTTGGGGAAATACTTCTTTAACTATTGTTTGAGTTTAAAACCGCCTACTTTTGAGAGAAATTAATTGATTGCTAATTTGAGTGTTATTTAAAAGCCTTGCAAAGTGAGTGTTAGGAGTTTATTATTACGCTGTTATTAAAGTGAGATTATAGAAGTGATTTTTGCAACTTGGTGAAAGGGAAAGAAACTCTTGACTAGGAATACAGTTGACCCAGAAGAGATTTGACGAGTGCTCTCCCATTGGTTAACAAATGTTTAATTATTTGTTTTACAAATTTTGATTGATTCCTTGGTTTATAATCTTGATTGATAGTAAATTGATTGAACCAAATGAAATTGATTATTTTTAGAACAATGTCATTTCTTTCGTAGTACTAAGCTTCCCGTGCGACTTAGGGTAACGACATATATTTTATATTTTTTGCATAAAAGGAATTACTTATTATACATTTTTTGTATTAATTTAAGCTCTAATAAAAAAAAAAATTTTAAAAGAACTTTTTTTTGGAATTATTTATTCACCAATAATTTTTCTTTTTCGAAAATAAAAGTTAATTGTTTATTTAAAAGATAAATTTTAAAAATGGGAAAGGATTGTTAGTTATTTATTTGTATATTTCTTGAAGAAAAATACACCGTCTAATTATTACTTTATCTTATTTGAACAGCATTTTTAGTTTAATTATATATTTTTCAGTTAAAATACACAGTAATTACATCAACTTGAAATTGAAGCGATTTTTTTTAAATAGAAAGTTTTGTCCATATATACCAAAAATAAATTGATCAATTTGAAAGTTTTTCTGATATAAAAGTTGTTAAATTAAGCATATCTTTTTTTTTATATCTTTTATTGTTATATTAATTTTAATAGGAACATTCTTTGAATCATAAACTTGTTTTTCCTGTCCAAAATAATCCTCATTTATTGCACAGAAATTAAGGCTTTCAGAGACTTAAAACAAAGAAAATATTTGATTTGAGAAACATAGAACACAGAAACTTTAAAATGAATTAAGATTTGTAATGCTTATCAGTTTAAAATAAACTTTGATTATTTAAATACCTTAGTTATATTTTACTTTTTGAAAATGCAAAATGAGGATAATTTAGGGAAATTTATGTAACAGAACTTTGATACGAGCTTAATAAACTACGTAAAAGATTACTTATTCAGTTATTTTATTTTATTCATTTCCTTACTTGCATATAGCTTTAAATCGTCTGTAGAGGACTTACTTTTGAGAGATGTTCAAATAATAATGAGGATACTCAAAAGTACCTCATTTTCTAACTCAAAACATTCTAGTAGCAAACGACCGACTTAATAAATTCAGTTGCTCTCGATGTTTACTAGAGACGTAAGAGTACCATTCACAAAATCGAATATATTATAAGGCACTGCAATGGTTCGTAAAATGTAAGTGGATTGAGATTTACATCATTGCAAAAATGCTATAGATAAGATGTACGACACTTTCATTTAAATTTAATGTTAATATTTTAGAAAAACTTAAATTTTACATGTAAAATATGTATTTTACTAGACATGAATCTAATCATATTGGCAATATTTAAAAATTGAAGAAATGCGCGTGCATTTAAATTACTCATTTAAATAGACGTAATATATATATATATATATTATCTCTTATTTGTAGAGAATAAGACTATATATATATATATATATATATATAGTGAGAGAGACAGATAGAGAGAGAGAGATGATGATCTAAGCATTTTGGATTGTTCCTTTAGGTATGTAATATTTTTATTTTAAATGGATTAAACTTTTATCCATTACACTCCATAGAATTTCGCTCAGCATTAACTGAACTGAACTCAGTAGCGCAACAGCTTATTAGGGCCAAGGCTTACTGTGCCTATCTCAGTTTACGTGACCAAACGCGCTGGGGTACATGTGCAGATGTTTCGGTAAAGTGGCCAGTCTGACGCGAAACTTCCACTGTTTAGTTCCCAAGCAAGCTTGGTACTCAGTTAACGACCCTCTGAAGGGATGAAAAGCTGAGTCGACCTTGCCCAGCCCATGATTTGAACCCCTGACCTGTGGCGTGGGAGCGCGATACACTTCCACTCAGAAACTGGCTTCTTTTCCTCAGTATTATTAACAGAAAAGGGTGAGAATGTTTATCCACATAACCAAATAAATCTATACATAAAAAATTATCCTACAAAGCTAAGAATGAAGAAATTTCAGGAAACGAAAACCAAGAACAACAAACCAACACACACACATACATACATAAGAATATATATATATATATATATATATATATATATATATATATATATATATATATTAGTAGGCTAAAATTTTATCGTTATATTTTAATAGTATAGTGTATTTTATTTGTAATGTTTAAATTTCTCCTTATATTATTCCTTCCTTTCCCTATGGCTCAGAATATGGGCTAATTACATTTGAAGGTTAGCTGGCCCCAAAATTTTGTTTAAACCTGAAATCTTAGTGCTTAAGGGGCCAGGACTATTGTACTATTGTGATAATTTTCCTACTATATTGACTAGTTATACTCAGGTCTTATAGCTATTTGTATATATATATATAAGGATAATTAAATTAGATTAAAAACTAAGTTCCTCTATCTAACACTTAACTCATCTTTTTAATTTCATTTTCAAGTATCAAACTACTAATCGCCCGAACATCAAGTATCAAACTAATTCCGAACATATGGCCTAGCCAATAAACATGTCTAATTCCAGATCGTTATATTTAATAGCCCTATATGTCAACATTAACTTTCAAGAGCACTCATGAACGCCGCGATCGGTGTGTTAAGTGTTTAACCCACTTAGGATTTTTGATGGCGTTTTTTTTCTCTTTGTATCTTGCGTCAGAAGAGATGTACTCATTCTAGAATAAAGACCTTTTTTAAAAACTAAGTCTGTTTCTGACTCTAAAATTATGTCATATATATATATATATATATATATATATATATAATATATATATATATATATATATTATATATATATATATATAAGTGGGTGTTATACGCCCGATTTTACGGCATATACAATCACGGGGAAAAAATTAGCGCACCAAGAAATAATTTCGGGATTGTAACGAAACTTGGCATGGAGGTACATGTCCGGGAGATATGCAAATGATTAGAAATGCAGCGTTGTTGCGCATTACGTATAGCCGGTAGAGGGCGTTTAACGTCGTTTTCCGTGGAGTATAAAACAGGTAACCAAAGCTTGTTTGAGTATACTGAATCGTTTGCAAAGCAAGAGCTGAGCCATTACGCCGTTTTCGAAGACAATATAAGCAGCTGTCGTATTTTGACAGGGTGAGAATCATCGGCATGATGGTAGCTGAGTGGTCAGCTAGGCAAGTAGCTCGTCAATTAGGCCGCTCTGATTGTGTTGTGAGAAGGTGTTGGGATCAGTGGATCCGAGAGATGTCATTTACACGAAGACAGACCAGTCGTCGAGAAGACCGTCGCATCGTAAGAAATGCACGCGTACAGCCAACTGCTGCAACGGCCGCCATCCAGACACAGGTAGCTCCTTCACTAGCTACCTGTCTGATCTGTGTCTTCTCGAACCATATGAAGGCGCCTGGCTGAAGGACATTTCGGAACTCGGCGCCTATTACGTGTGGTGCCCTTGACGCCCACCCATCGACGCCTCCGTTTTTAGTGGTGCCGCGCACGAGGAAACTGGACTGCAGCGGAATGGAACCAGGTCGCCTTTAGAGTCTAATCCAGATTCAATTTCAGCAGTAATGACAATCGTGTTCGTGTGTGGAGACCCCCTGGTAAACGACTCAATTCTGCCTTTGCTTTACAGCGACACACCACTCCCACAGCTGGTGCGATGGTATGGGGTGTCATTGCCTACAATACACGTTCACACCTATTATTGATCCGTGGCACCATGACAGCCGAGCGGTTTGTCCATGACATCCTGCAACTACATGTGTTGCACTCAAGTAAAGGCTCCCAGGAATCCTTTTTCAACAAGACAATGCTCGGCCTCACACGTCAAGGGTGTCACACCACTGTCTCCGCTCTGTTACTACCCTCCCTTGGCCTGCCCGATCTCCAGATTTGTCTCCAATCGAGCATATCTGGGATCATTTGGGATGGCAAGTTGTGTATGCCACAAGTTTGAACGAACTAGAGGTAAGGTTACAGCAAATATGGAACGAAATGTCTCAAGGCATCATACAGAGCTTTTATGCCGCAATGCCCGATCGTATCGCATCGTGCATTCGCGCTATAGAGGGGGTTCTACAGGGTATTAAATCCTCCGTTCTTTTGCCTTTTTCTCTGATATAAATGATCCTTTTTCTTTGATTTACAAATCATTTATTTATATCAAAGTAGTCGGTGCGCTAATTCTTTTTTCCTTGAGTGTATACAGAGCGAAAGAGGGGGTTCGGTAGAGAGATTCTTATATTTTTAAAGGAAGGTTCTTACATTTTTAAAAATGTTTTAATTGTTTAAATGTTTAGTAGAAGGCATGGTATGTATAAAGAATAACATACATACCAAACAAAAATAAAATTAAAAGTCTTTATAAAAAAATCTTCGGCTCTTTCACATTTTTGCGTATTTTTATGCTATTTTATACAAATAAGAAAAATATCAATAAATTACAGATGCCAAAGCTTTAGATTTCCTTTTTTAATTCCTTTAAAAATTAATACATCTAAAAAAACGTAAAATCAGATTTGATTGCATTGAAACTGGTTATCAAAATTCAGTTCATGTCGATAAGAAGCTCTTGTCGAAAAAGTTTTCGGCTTGGTACCCATAAGGACGGTATTGATTTGCGAAAAGCAAGACCTTTTACATTACGGCAGTTTGATAACAGGTCGTACGTGAAAGGACATGCTTAAATAGGTTAATAACATATTGTTTAAAACTCCTATACCTTTCATTATCATTCGAATGTGATAGGTGATCTTCTGGTTCACAGATTTTGAAGATGACTGAGATTGAGAATAATGAATGCCAAGACGCACAATTAAATGAGAACTCCAATTTTAAAGGGTGAAATTGAACCTTATTGTAATGATGATGAATATATATATGTAATTAGAATACTGCTCAATAGAATAATTGGGGATTTGCGAATAAGTTTTGAATTGGACTTGAAAATGAATGGCTCTCCGCTAAAGAAGCAAAAATGAAATCAAATTTCCTTTAGTTCACGAGTTGGGAATAATTATACTATTTCGCCTATTTTATTATCTATAAATGTATTGAGATTTACAAATTTATGATGCAAATTTATTAATTGTATCACTTTGTTAATGTATTTTAAAATGTTTTTCCTTTCAGGAGGTCACACAAAATTCACCAAAAATTTTTTTAAAGGTTATATAAATGTAGTGATAGATAGATGATAGATTGTATGTTCCCACTAGAATAGAGTTTATGGAAATATCTAAAATTCTCAGTATAAATGTAGATACGTAGATTTTAAACCTATTTTAAAAATCACAATATCTCGGAATTCATGTAAATCTTTTTGCTTTGCTAAATTTATTTTCGATAGTAAAACAAACTATAGAGCCTTCAATGTTTCCTAGAGGACTACCACTAAAATGTGACTATCGAACGAAATGTCACTCCAGGATTCCACTTCATGTTTTCGAGCTGACAAGCGACAGATTGTTATTTCGCTACTGTCCAGGATGCATATAAAGCCTTTTTGTTTGCTATTGGGATTCTATTTAAACCCAAACTTGTTGCTGGATATAATTCTTGTCTATACCAATTTCAACATCATTTGTATACTCATTTGTAAAAGTGCATACATGAAAGGCAATTGGCGCAGTAAATACCATGAGCTCAGCCTATATTTTTGGAGTAGTACATTAATAATCCTTGAAGGAACCGATGCCGCATTTCATGAATTATTGTTGATCATGGTACACTAAGTGCAATGAAAACTTTTCACTTCCTTGCAACACGCCTTCTAGGTTTTCTTTATTATTACATTCATACAAATTAATAAAAATCAAATTTTCTCGAAGTTTCTGCTTCTTCCGTCAGCTTTCTTCTTTTTACGTTCAGCTTCCTAATTCATATTTTAATATTAATTGCTGATTAAAGTTTAATAAATTAAAACTGAAATAATATCAATAATTATATTCCATTACTTATTGATTAAGTTCTTTTTACGATACAATCCAGTGTAAAATATTTTTTTTTTATCTCTCCAAACAAGTTGTAGTTTTTCTCTTAGAGACAGAATTATAACAGCCCCTGAAATTATTCATAGTGAAGATGTTAGAGTGACTGTAATAAATATTACGCTCTTCTAATTTTAAAGACGAAGTCGCCATCTTGTCTTTTAATTTCAGCCACCCTCTCATTACGCAGTGCATTTACACCTTTCTTAGAGCAGTAGAATTAAAATTAAACGGTTTCTTAACTTCCTTAATGGGAAGAATAAAGGAAAAGGTATTTTCCGTTTCTCCGGTGCAGATCTCGCCAAGCAGGCTTTATTGGCGACAACTCATAAAAAAAATGTTGTAAGTGTTAGTTCTCATTGGGTTTTGATCTAGTTTTGATGATTCCTGGAGAAAACGTTACTGACGTGACATGTTTTGAAAATGTGGTGGTAAAAAGTTACCAACGGGAAAATTCCATTTGGCGTTGGTTATCATTTTTGGTTATTTTATCACTTGATCCAGGGAAACGGAAAAAATGAAATATGCTTAATGAATTACTGGAAAGTGTAATTCATCAGTAAAACTCAGAAACAAAAAATAAAATGAATATAGAAACAGAAGTATTCAGAAAATAAAAAGAAAATGTAGTTTAAAATCAGCAATAGAACTGATGATTTTATACTCCATTTTGCATGGTGTTTTCTAATATATACGGACGTTCCCTAATACATCTCTCACTTACAAAAATTCCCTCAAGCTTAGGAAAAAGAATGAACAGAGAATGTAGGTGCATAAAGGCAACGAAATCTAGAGGAACCATAATTGGGGTTTTAAACAAATACGTACAACTCTATTTAAGCGCAGAGCTAGATTATGTCAACTTCAAAAATACCCTATAAGTGACTGATTTTTTTTCAAAACATAAAACAACTCAAAATGTCGAATTTCTGCATTTAAACTAACTTTTTTGATCCTCTTAGTTCAAAACATAAATAAAGTAATTCAATAAAACACATGTTTTCAGCTCTAAGTGTGTTTTCAAATTATAATAGTTTTGAAATAAGGCAATTATTAAATAAATAAATATTGTTCCTTTGTATGTTTCGAAGGATTAAATTAAAAAAAACAAGTTTTTTAATACAGTCACAATAAAAGAATAAGAGATTCATAAAAACAATAATTTCGAAAATTTCTTTTTTTAATCCTTAAACGGTTTGCCTAACGTACGGGCTACCGAAAGTTGGCCGCAACCGGTTTACCCGTACGCTGTATTGGTACTGATATTTTCTTTCTTTGATTTGGGCTTATTTTGAATTCTTATGCTCTATTAGTTAACTCTAGTGTTTTGGAAAGTTGATGCAGTTTGTCTTGGCAGTTGAAAGGCTTTTCATTCGGCCTTTTTTGTGTGAAGGTGGGAATTAGTATAGTGTTCATTTGCATATAATTAACTAATTATTTTTGAAGCATTTTGGGTAAAAAAATTTAACCAATCAAGGGGTTAAAAATTTCACAATTCTCTTAATTCATTAAAACGTTCCGATTATATTTCATTTTAAGCTATATTTCTAGAATTAACGTATCGATTTACTAAGTCCTTATTTTTTAATTTTAAAAAATCCAAATCAATTTTAAGAACATTATCTAGACAAAAGAAGATACTTTAAATAGAAACTGACTCAAAAGCAGAAAAAACTTTTTGCTTCTTAGGGAAGGAAATGTTTCATGAAATTTATTAAAAGGGTTAACAATTGGAATTTCTTTAGAATTGTCAATAAATTGTGTGATGAAATGAATCGCGGAAGGCAATTTATTACTCTAAAAATAAATTAACAGATCAGTCTGGAATTCGTCGAAAACTTTTATTTACTTCCTTTAATCAAGTACTGATAGATAATTTTTGGTTTTTGCATGAGTTTTGACTCTTAATGAAATTCAACTTTAGACATAAAAGAATCTAGGCTTATTTTAATTGGAACTTCAGAGATCACTTTAATTTCAGAGAATTTTTAGTTTCAAATACAGTAATATCCCGAACTTATGCTATAGGTGGGACTGAGTGACTGAGTGACAACCTTGTAAGTCGAATTCGCGTAAGTAGGTGTATGATTTCGCATACACAGTCGAACTTCCATATAACAAACCTCTATATTGCAAATTTTCCTATATGGCGAACTTTTTTCTGGAACCAAGAACATTTGACAATTTTCTTCGTAAATAACCTCCCAATAGCGAAGTACATTTTCTATATAATGAACTTTTTCTCTTGTGATTCAATTTTTCGTCTGCATTTATTTAAAAAAATATTTCAAATTGTTCTCCCTTTTAACACGTTTTATAGTGTCATAAATTTTGAACCGGTTTTATTATGTGCCCAACTCGCCGAGTGCAGTAGAATTTGGGGCATCTCATCCAAAAATGGCAACATTTAACCTCCATTGTCCAGTTCACTAGAAACATCTTCGAAATCCCCTTTCACCCTCATTGGAGTTGACTCGTTTCTCTGTGTTTTTGAGCTAGTATCCTTTCATTTGAAGTGTTGATCAGTAGCACTGGTAACTTCGTTTCTTGTAGCTCAAAAATGTCGAAACATACGTGCTTGAGTTCCAAAGGAAAAAAAAAAACATCAATTCTCTTCAGGAAGTGGATAAAGGCATCAAGAAACTTTCCTTACAGTTTTTCCGTTCTTTCTTTTTTTATAGGTAAGATATAGAAAATTAGTATATATTGATTTACAAAAAGGTGTGAATAATTACTTTTTTTAATATATAGTATTTATGAATTCAAAATTTGTTTTTTGTGGTTTATGAAGAAAATTAAAAGATGAACCTCTATGTAACGAACTTTTTGGGGGTATTTAGCTACTTCGTTATATACAGGTCCGACTGTAGATGCATATACTTTTTTTCATTATTTGGGGTCGGAGATGAAAGAAAATAATAATTTAAAAAATGTGAAATGAAATCTTAGATAACGCACATACAAAGTCGCAAGCCGAAGCTATTTTGATGAAGAAGGTTTCATAAAATGTAACTAAGTTGTTTGTCTAATTCAAAGATTATTTTTCTTCCAAAATATTTCCTCATAGCATCCTAATAATTTTTTTAATTCCTTGTTTTGTTTAAAAAGTATTATCATCGTTCGAGTCTATATTTTCAAAAATTTAGAACCCTTTTTTAAATTTAGCTGAGGCCTCCTTTGGATTTTCAACCGTTGTTCAATCTTCTGATTGAACTGGTTCTAAAGACTCAGACTTCTTCAATATTTTGTTTTTGCTCATGCATTTCTATGAGTTCATTAATTCTCAGCTTCGGATTGTGGGAATACAGCAGTTCTTGTGAACACCATCAACATCCCCTTTTAAATTTATTTTCCTGTCAAGACGGTATATAAATTCTTCAATTACTTTACCAATTTTGCCTTTTTTTTCTTTAGCAAAAAACGAACTCTGGATTCACGCAAATCGGGGAAGCATAAATCGAAGTATTACTAAATGTATATAATTAAATTTACTCTAACTCTCTAATTAAAATTTTTAATTTTAAAACACATACAGTTTGAAAAACTTTTTTATGGAAAATAATTTGATTAAACTCAAAAAGTAAATATGAGATATTATGCCTCTCATAAGAAGTAACCTGAAAAAAAGTGTTTGAATTTAAAATACAAATTTGATTAACATTAAAACAGAACAGATGTAAAATTATATTTATTTTGAGTTAAATTATCAAATTAACTTTTAAATAGTAAATAAAAGGTTGTAGAAGCGATCCTTAATTATTTTTCTTCCTTTCTTTGCCTTTATATTTTATTATTCAAAGATATCTAACATTTTTTTATTTTCGTCAAAGCGTTTAGTTTATGTTAGGAAGTTTATTTCACCTTCGTTATTTTAAGCAAATTCTTATTTTCAATAAATTGAAAGCTACAGGGCAGAGTTAAAAGCCTCTGTAATTCTGTGAATCAATGTATACGCTTCACAAATATTATCGTCATCAGATCTTTCCACAGACGAGTATCACTGTTAAATATTGATATTATTATGCAACGTTGAGTAAATCAGGCAGATAAACAGTACATGAATATTGAACTCTCAATACAGAGAGTTACTATGTGTCTTTGTTTCAAAACAGTTTCAACAATTTTATCTTCATTGATATGATAGAATGAACACTTAGAAGAGTCGCATGTAACTAAAATCATTAAAATGTTAAAATGTTCTCTATCAATTTAAAGAAAATAGGTTAGGTTTTATTTAAAGTTGCATTGTTTTTGTTTTTGAAACATGATTAATAAAAACTACCCGAATTTCAATTTGATTGAAGTTGTAATAAAATAAATATAAAATTTATTGACATTAATACATTTTTCAGTATAGTAAATAATTAAAAACTAACATTATCAGAAAAATTTAACGATAAATCATTCTATGATTAAATTATTTGGGATATGTAACAGAGTTAAGACGCTTTTGTGCATATAATCTCATTTGAAATATATTATTTTAGGGGATCCTATCAGAGTAAATGTGATCAAAGATAATAGTTGCTAAATTAATAAGTTTTATATATGTAAATTGTTAAATAATTGAAATTAATTTGCACAATAAAGAAATAGATAATCCGATAACTTTTTATATTATTAAATGAAGTATTAAAAATAGCAGAATAGTTTTGTATTCAGTGTCGAAATCATTCTGGAAAATTCTTGTCAGTTTCAAATGCAAAATTTTTCTTTCTTTAGTCGATAAAAATTTATTACACACAAATTTAAACATAAATTTCTCAAAATGTTAATTATTTATTTCTTTTTTTTTTTGCTATCAGATTTTATTTTGCAATTATTTTAATCCTTCGATAATATTAACTGAGTGTTTTAAATTCTGTTTCTAATAAAATAAATACGTACTATAACCTCTAATAAATTTATTTTTACTTAATAATATAACATTTGAAGCCTATCAATGACTGCAAACTGCCCATTTAATGTTAAAATAGTATTTGGAAGTCTTTGGTGGCGATACATATTTCTACAACTCGTTGTAAGGAATTATAAAGATTCTTATAATCTCATTTTTTATAAATACTGCAGTCATTCATCAATTTTTTACTGCAGACCTACGGAATGTTGTGGTGCTTAAATATGGCTGCCTACAAGCTCTGGTGTCCTTCTCGTCATTTGACCATGGTTCAAAATTATGAGGTTCAGCAAAAACCCTCGAGGAGCTGAACAGTGAGACGTTAATATTCCCTCAGTACTTCTTTTACCTTTTAGTATAATAACAAATGGTGAATCATGAATTAAGACAATAAAATTTTTACCAATACTGATTTCTTAAAAAAATGTACATTTAGTTTTATAAAAAATAATATATGTGTACTGGTTTTGCAAATAAATAAATAAAGTAGTATATAGCTTTTAGATTAATGCTTTATTTAGATTAATTAATAAATAAAAAAGCTATATTATATTAGAAATAATTCTCTCTTCACACGTTTTTAATTTCATGGAGTATGCGTACATAAGATTTTATTAGTACTAGGTAATTTATCAATATTTACGAAATTAATTTTATCTAAGCTTTTATAATAAGATAACCTCTTCATTGCTTTCAGTTTAATATTATTTAATCAATTTCCTTTTTCTTTTAATTAAGAGATGCAGTAAAGATCCGATACACAGTTGAAACAGTCTTTAGAATTCTCCTTTTACTTATTATACAATTATAACAATGTATACAATGTCTTTTTTACTTTTTAAATTTTTTCGATGTTAATTAGTACAATTCCCAAAGGTAATTATCTTATAATGGCATTCTCCAAATCCGAACTTCAAAGAATGGTATAAATTAAATAAAATCTTTAAAAAATGTAAATATTTTTTAAAACAAGTGAAAAATTTAACCACCTTGATATCATCGTGACATTTATTCATTTACTCGACAAATAAAATTATATTGAAAATACCTGATGAAAAGAGAGAACTGAACAAATAGTTAAATTAAATTTGTATTTTTTCACATATTTGTGGGGTGTTAAAATGTTACATATACTTAGGAAAGTCGCGAATTATTAATTGAAACATTTCTATAAGCATATATATAATAAATTTTTCAAATATTTCAAAGTTAAATACGAAGTTTTCTTATTTAATAATATATTAAAATATAATTTTGCTAAGTAGCCAACTTGATTAATTATGTGTATATATTTAGATAATGATAACAAAAAATATGAAATGTCCCTGATTGTGATAAAAAAAATTCTTTATTAATTTGATATTAATAACTATTTTATTCTAATTTAAGGAATGGAAAATACCTTTAAGGGATACAAAGGGATTTTTAAAAGCTCAAATTGTTCAAAGTTAGAATATCTTTATATAAAGAAATGGGTGTAACAAATCGTATTTGGCAATCCTTTTTAAAAAAGTTCAGGGATTCTTAATTTAATATATGACAAAAAGTACCCCAAAACAGGTAATATAAGACATTATATTACGTGTTATATTAATCATCAATATAAGAAAATTTTGAAAATAATATATAGAGGGGAGTTTTAAAAAAAACCATTTAGCAAAGCAACAATAAAAGAGTAAGCAACAACACGAATATCTAAATAACGAATCTATTCATACGAATTATGTGTGCAATGATGATTTTTATTTAGAATTCTTTTGTTAATCTATCTTTGAATTCTATTTCTCTTGTCCATTACTTTCTCGCTTTTTTAAGGTGACTGCCTACCTTGAAAATATCGTTTTTCGTCTACACAAGTCATTTTTTTTAAATTCAAAATCTTATAATTTGAGCATTTTTCTTTCCAAAACAGTTTTTCTTTCTCCTTTACGCGAAATAAAAATAAAGTTATAGTAATTTTAAAAAACGTCACTCTATGCAAAAGGGCAGTAAGATAAAACTTAAAATGAGTTTTTCTCAAAATTATGTTTTCGAAAGAAACTCTTTACCAGATACATGATATCTTAAGAACCAAACCAGATAACGCTGTGAAATTTTGTGGGAATGTTTATTATACTATTTTTTCATAAAGTGAACCATAGGTTTTGTTTTAGGCTAAATATTTTTTCATTTAGGGTAGTTTTTATAAAGTATATATAATTACTAGCCAAATTACAAAATGATTTTAATAATGGATCGAATTTATATGCAATGTGACATGCTATTTCATTTTACTTATTTAAGTAACATATTGTCCATGTAGTTACATACAAAACATTATTAGATGCTTGGACATTACCCGATTTCTAAGGCAATAAGAGAGCAAACTCATTTATCCATAATAAAAGCTCCATTATCTCAGACTGAAGTCGTAGAAGTTCGATTCCTGATTTCTAGAAATATCATCAGGCAAAATAAGAAGGAGAAATGAAAGAAAAGGGACATAAGGTCATCTCGTGTAATGTTATAGAAATGAGGCATGCATTATTTCTGCTAATGAGTTTTCTTTTTCATCTGATCATGGTTGATTAAACCACAAACACAGAAAAAAATTAAGATCTTGAGAGTTACTTATCAAAAACGAATCTGGCTGTTTCGAAAAGTTGTTCTATTTCAATTTGATTACAGCTTCAAAAATTTTGATCGCATCTTTAATGTCTACTTCTTTCATTTTTAACTTATTAACTGTCAAGTTATTTTGATTATTTGGGTACATAAATTGTCAAATTTTTTTATGGAAAATTTAAATGCTTAGTACAAAGCCACGTACGTAGCTGTGTGACGGATCTATTCGCGCACCTTCCTCTAACCCTCTTGGGAAATCTTTGGGCTATCAATTCGCGTTATTCACAGCCAACCTTTCTGAAGAAGAAATCGTGATATGTAAATTAAGTTTACTGTATGCAGTCAAGGTTTTCTAGCTAGACGAGAGTAAAAGTGGATGTAAGCCAGGAGTCAGATGAGATTGTTACTAACCGATATCATTATTGAATTATTGTGATTAAATAGTTATTAGGAGAAAGAGATTTAAAGTGACGATTGATCACTGAGATTAAATTACTATTAGATTAAATCGGATAGTAAATTAGATCCTATATAAAGTGAGGATCGAGTTTGATTGTCTCCAAATCTTTCGTGTATTTCGTCGTTGTTCCACTTTCGTGGTTAGCACCGAAACTATTCTTTTTCTGTTATTAATTGAAATTGTATCATTATTTTGTTTGATCCATAAATATATTAATTGGACCATGGCTAGTGTTTCTTCTCTACCTCCCACATATCTAGTAGCCCAAGAGAGAGGTATTACCTCTCAATGCTGCGATAGCAATGACTGCAATGATCATCGGTAGCAAACGGCTGAGATCATGTAGGCTTTTACACCGAAAGCTTTTCGACCTGCTATCTCAAAGACTGGAGTAGAAGTATTTTCAGCGAGGAATCCTGCTTCGAACTGTAGAAGATCAGCGAAGATATGTTTGTAGACATTTAGAAAAGCGATGGGATATTCATCTGACTTTCATCCATCATTTTGCTTTATAATTGAAAGCTATGGTTTAGAATGTCCTTTCATTTGATAACTTGACTTTTTTAATTATAATTTGATATTATTCTTGCAGCATAACGGTACACGGCCATAGGGGAGAATGCCCCCCCCCCCCTAGTGTTGTTCTCAATTCCCGGACCCATAAATTTAAGTTTCAACAGGATAATCGTCAAAAGTTCATGACATACCTTTCCGTTGGTTGTCTTCATTATTCTCCAACTTCTTTTTAGCGATCACCATATGTATTATTCGCAGAGCGAGTTTAAATTCTGATGAGTGGGCATTAGTGACTGTCCTCGTGTTTTTCCCAGTCTAGCTAGCAAATTGGAATGTCTATTGTAAGAAATTGCAAAAAATGACATCTACGAAATTTACAATTCAATACTCAGTCGGATAACACTTTTTATCAGAAGGTAACACAATACTGAATTTTTTTTGTAGCTGCATTTATAGAATAAATCATTTAAGGTGACTGCCTACCTTGAAAATGTCGTTTTTTGGCTGCATAAGGCCTTTTTTATTTTATTTCAAAATCTTGTAGTTTGAACATTTTCTTTTCAAAACAGTTTTTCTTTTTCCTTTGCGCGAAATAGAAATAAAGTTATAGTGATTTTAAAAAAGATCACTCTATGCAAAAGGGCAGTAAGATAAAACTTTAAATGAATTTTTCTTCAAAATTATGTTTCGAAACCCTTTACCAGATACATGATATCTTATGAACCAAACCAGATAACGTTTTGAAATTTTGTGGGAATGTTTATTGTACTATTTTTGATAAAGCGGACCCTAAGTTTTGTTCTAGGTTAAATATTTTTTCATCTAGGTTAGTTTTTATAAAGAAAAAAAATATCAAAATTTTCATATTATTATGTAAAATTGTCTGTAATTTTTTTGTATTTTAATATTTCTCTTAGATTTTGGTTCATTTTTAAGAGCACCATAATATGTATGTTGTGTATAAAGAAAATTATGATAATTGTATTAAAAATTTTTATACAGAGTTACCCGTTTTAGTAAAAATTTGGTAAAATTTCTATAAAAACAACCAATTTTTCTAAAAGTTCAATATTTATTTAAAATTTATTATGTATTTACATATTTTTTTTATTTTTCTTCCAAAAACACTCAATTTATTTCAAAAATTTATTTTTATAAAAATATTCGGTCCAAAGGTAGCCGTTCTTAGTATTTCTTTTTCAGTTCACGTATATGTCATATCTTTCACTTCTTGACCCAATCGGATAGCTCCTTTTTGTGGCGTCGATTTTTATGTTATCTTTACTTAATACAGCTAGTTAAAGATTAAGTATAGTAAATAGTTTTCCTGTTGACTAGTCTTTGAAGGATATTAATTTATTGATGAATATCATTAAATTACCATCCTGGAAACAGCGTGTCATCTTTTCTTCTGTAAAGTAAATCTCAGTTTCATTAACCAAGAAGTTTTACTTTTTCTGAGATTACTAAATGGTATTGTAATAAAAACCAACCATCTCCACCCAGTTATATATTTATTTTCCTATGATAAATAATTAATACTAACGAAATAGACCTTATGTTTAAGTATAAAATATTAATATACTATTTTAGTCATTTTATTCTTTGAAAAAGACACGTAAAATTTAGCCGGATCTAATTAATTCTGAAAATATATTTTTTTAAAATTAAAATTCAAAACTTTTATTAAACTTTTTTTGTAATTGCAAATTTACATTGCTGAATTTTTTTAACAAAGAAATAACGAAGTATAACGTGAGATTTAAAATGTATATATTTAAAAATTATTTTCAACATAATATTCTCAGTTAATTATTTATAAATACAGTGTGAAATATATGGTAAAATGTTCTTTCAAATGATGGAAAAAATTAACAAATAGTAAATATATAATGTATTTTTACCACATAATTAATTTTTCTTACTTAGGAAGAAAGTTAGTAAAAAAATTATAATTCAACTCGATCTATAAATTTTGGTAATAACATAAATTGTATGAATTATAAAATGAATATTTTTAGTTTGTGACCTTATAACCAGTTGGCAAGACCTTTTGCGGAAGAATAGAATTGAAAATATTTTTCGCACAATATGTATGATACATTTTATCAATTAATTTACTTTAAAATGCACACACACTTTTTTTTCTAATATTTCTTGGGTACATAACTTGAATTTTGATATTTGTTATGAAGAATAATTAATTATTACAAAATGTTCTTCATTTTGTCTAATAATGTTTATTTTTACAAAATAAAAGCTGTTAATCTAAATTAGTAATGAGGTATAAAGATCAATTATTTTTACTTATAACAAGACTAATAAAATGTAACAATGAATACCGAAAAAAAGTTAAATTTCTATTTTTATACAAGAAAAATTTTCTTACTTGTGAATTATGGTGTATCAAATTAAGTTTAGGCAAAAAGGAAAACTTTCTTTTTAACATATTAGTTTCATATTGAAATCATTTCTATAAATAGACTTTTCATTAAATGGAAGTAAAGTATTACCAACAGCAATGGTGTATTCATTCATGAGAACTTTAATCATTTAAGATTATTACCGGAAGTAATGGACATATTTTAATAAATATTAGAGAGTAATAAATAAATTATTCTGTAGATGAAGGTACGTAGATGATTAAACGTTAGAACTGATCTGAATTCTATGGATAATAGGATGCGCGGGCCGTCCTTCCTTGATATCTGCTTCAATTTATTTTTTTCCTTCTGTTCCATAAAAGGATTCTTATTTATGCCTAATAACAGGCAGAAATAACGCCTTCTTATACACTGATCAATTTCATGTTGTTCTCTAGAAACTATAATTTTTGAAATTTGGGTTCGTACTGAAAAATGAAGTTCAAAAGACAACTGAGAACTTGTTGCATTCCTGTTTCGCTTCACTGTTAAGGGCAAATATCGATTTTCGTTGGAGCTCATGGCTCTAGATAATTTAAGTCACAGGCCTCTTACGCATCAAGTCTCATTAAATTATTCATGCGATTGCATGCCAATTTGGGTATTACAATAAAGTATCAGTATTTGGAAATGCCTCGCACTAAATCTTTCAAAGATTGAAGACTTCAATTCATTGCCCAATTGTGTATTGAGAATTGCTTATTTTAACTGGACTCTAAATGTTAAGCACATTATTATTTTTTTCTTAGTACTTATGGAAAGACTGGAATAATTATGTTAAATCTTTTAAATTTCAACCTAGTGCAGGGATGGCGAACCAGTGGCATGCGTGCAATTGATGGCACGCGACACAATATTTTGGGCACGCCAGTGATCAAATTGGTTTGCATTTTATTTCAAAATAATATTAAGTTCACTGTGAAGTATTACGAGCAAACGCGAGTGATCGGTCAAGGGGCTCACTCGTTTGTTATTGTCTTGCCTTAGTTACATCGTGGACTACAATTGCTTATGATTCAAAGTTTGTCAGCGCATAGCATAGTCAATTTCATTGACACAGCTGTATTTTAAAGTTTATTTGAGTCATATTTACGATTTTTAACTGTTATTTAACATGGCTAGTTCAGCAAAAGAACAAAAAGTGCAAGATAGTAAGTGTAACAGAGAATTTCAAATTTGGTGACTCTAGAAATATGGCATCATTAGTAAAGGCGATAAAACGAAGTGGGTTTTATATTCTGGAATAGTGGTATGCAGAACATCGTCTGTAAAACGGCATTTTAAAACAAATCACAAATCCTATTGTCAAAAATATTAACCACTGCAAAAATAATTAAATGCATAGAAACCTTTCGGCAGATGGCTCCAATTTAGCATGCATTCTACTAAAAGTAACATGTTACAATCCTAATATAAGTTATTTGTCGTCCAATTTGCAATAACAGAAGTAACTCTAATGTTTACTTTAATTTAAATTACACGTATAACTAAAACATTTACAAGTATACAGTGCAAAAGGTATTTTTTTTTATAATAAAGAGTTCTGTGTTGTTAGCATTTAGTTTTGTTATTTTCTCAATAATCACACGTAAAAAATATTTGACGGCACGTCTATACCTCATAAAACACTTCTTTAGAAAAAATGGCACGTTGATCCATAAAGGTTCTTCCACCGATGACCTAGTGTAATATGAAGTGATAAGTATGTTTAAAATTTTAGCTTTAAATTTTTTTTATTGTTTAATATTTTATTTTTTTAGCTAGATACTAATTTTTTTAGGAGAGTTTAGTTGCACTATTTATTATTGTTTCAGTAATCATTCTTAAATTCTCAATAAATTTATTTTTAAAGTAAAGAACTAACTTCACATTTTTTCTTTATGAATGACTCTTCACTTTTTATCCCAAAGACTAGAAAGAAAAGTTCCTAAGATTTTATTTTAAGCATAAAAAAAAAGAAGAAAAAAATAAACAATTTCTTATTATATAGGTTCCAGACAAATTATGTGTGGTTATTTCTGTATCTTATCATTTTTCTTCTCAGACGAAATGGTTTTAATTAAAAAACATACGGAGCTTATGGAATTACCGAAACTATAACCAAGTAATTTTTTAATAAAGTGAAATTGGTATTTAAAATTTTTTTAGCAAACCTCTTCAACAACTTTACATAATAAAACTTTCAAATTACTTGGCAATTTGAAAGTTTAATCTCTTTGTTTGCATATGTTTTTCTTAAATTCATTGATACAAGAAAACCTTTGAAACTCTAAAATTATATTTTATTAAAAACTATTATATCATTTTTACGTAAGTAAAGCTCTTGTTTCAAATAACGTATTATTTAAAAGGGGTTTCATTATACACTTTCTGAATACATTTCGTTCCATTGCACACTTACATTCAATGAATATCTTTCCGTAATGTAGACAGAAACATTTTAAATAACTTAAGTCAGATTAATTAATAGTCCAAACGTTCTGAATAATAAGTTACATTATTTAATTTTTAAAAAAAAGTAAAAATGGTACACATGTATCTGGCATTAAAATTTTCTTAGTAATTTCCCTCAATTTAATGAAATCATGTATTTATAAACCAAAACACACCAATAAAAAAAGCAATATTACTATACCCTTATTCAAAAATTTCATAAACATTACATTGTAATAAATATAAGTTAAATACTAGATTTATACTGAAATTTTATGAATCGTTTTTTTTTATTTAATAATCAATAGATTTCTCTTTATCATTTAATCATTATTATAAAAATTATACATATAATTTTCTATATAGTTCAGTGCTTCTCAAAGTTTCAATATTCGCGACCCAATATTCAATCGTATTTTTCATCGCGCCCCCCTCATAAAATAACAATGTATTGAATTCAATTATACTATATTTCGACGCTAAAACTACAATATGACCATAACCTCTTAAGTTCCACTGGCGTATATAAACGTCTCACTCAGTCAAAGCGTTAATTTCCCCTGACGTATATAAACGTCTCGCTCAGTCAAAGCGTTAATTTTTCTGGACGTATATATAAGTCTTTACGAAGTACGATCTTTTCTCGGCACTGCTATCCATATAATTATTCCGAAGTCTTTGGAATGCAATAAAAGGACCTTGACAATGTTTGAGAAGGATTTACTTATTTCAGATTATTTGTGCTCTTCTTTATTCTTCACCCCCCGCCCTGGGGCACCACATACATGCTCCTACGTGGAAAATGAATCTCGTAAATTTTAATCGGTATTTAAGGGATTAATTATAAGCCATAAAAACTATCAAGATAAGTGTTAATTTGTGTATATAATTTTATATATGGCTATGTCATGGGGTCACTGGTAATTATTAAACTTGTTCTTAACTTTGTATTGTTAAATTAATTGTAAAATACTTTGTGTAGCACTGATATACTTATAAGTGTAATGTATCGGTGTAAGTGTGTATTTTTTTTTATTATGTCAGAATATATTTTGTTTGTTTACTTTCAGTAAATTTATGATTTTTTAAATAATCTTTTGTTTTTGACTTTTCAATATGCTCGCGCCCCCCTCGTAGAGTCCGTAGTAGCCCGCCAAAGGGGGCGCGCCCCACAGTTTGAGAAACACTGATATAGTTCATATTTTAACGATAAGACGTATTTTAAATTATTTATCAGTATTTAAAATGTATCACTTAATCGAAATTGACGAAGAAGTTAAACATCCATCTAAAATACATAACAAGCATCTTTAATATTTTATTAATATCACTCTCGAACTCCTCAACAACGTTTAACATCGCACTGATAAAAATCCCTAATCTCTATCTTGTCACCTAACTTTTAACCATCGATCTTCCGGACGGAAATGGATGGTGGTGACATTTCATTCCTGCCTCCTAATGCTTTTCTCTGTTACAGCTACATCCACTTCTCGTCTCAATCTTTTCCTTTCAAGATGTTTTCTTGTGTAATTAAAGTTACAGTAAGAAACAAAGTAATTGAAGCAAACGTTTAATGTATCCGACTACGTTCGGAACTGTGATTTTGTAAAAGTGTATAAATGGATAATATTTTTATGATATTTAGTGTCATTTATATTAGAAAATGTATATGAAATTGTTTTAAGAATATTATTACAGTAAAAATTATTTAAGTACAATATTTTGACAAAAAATGAATATATTCTCTTTTTGTGAAAAATGCTTCTATTATAATATTTTGCCTGTATATAGCTCAAACCTCTGTACAAAAGCCCAACTAGAATTTTTGAAGTATATAACTTAGAAGTGGGTTTATCCATGTTTTACGACAACATAGGGGAGAAATTTTAAGAAAAAAAAACCGCCAATAATTATTTCAATTGGTTGTAACTCTGAAAATAATGTGAATTTTTCAAAAATCCTAGTTCAGACTGTCTGGAGAAGTCTACTTTATATAAGCAAAATATTATTAATATAGAAGCATTTTTTATAAAAGGAGAATGTTTTGAAAAAAGGTTATTCTAAGTTAATTTTTTTTCCAAATATTGTATTTAAATAATTTTTTTGTCAAAATGTCCTTAAAACAATTTTATACATGTATTCTAATCTGAGTGACACTAAATATCATGAAAATTATACATTTCTTTTTTTTTTTTTTTTTTTTTTAAATTACGGTTCCGAACGTAGTCGGTTACATTAACAACAGAGAATAATTGAACTCGTTTTGGAGTAAAGAGTATTAGTTTTAAAATGAAATAAATCTGAATATATTACATTTTGTTGATGTGTATGTTATGATTATGATTGTGAAATATAAGAAGGAATTTTGGTAAAATATTAAACATTTTAATGAATACTGACAAATTAATTAAACAAATGTTTTATTTTCAGCAAAATTTACTAGCATATTTATTCGAATCCAAGCCTCCATCCATTCTGAGCCGTACACCAAATTCTCAACACATTTTTATGAAAAATGAAAAAATAAAAAAAAAATTGTGTAAAATGGCTTATTGATGTCCGATATTACGAAATAAAAAAAAATAAAATGAGAATTAATAAGTGAATAATTGATTTATTTTACCAGTATAAAAACTGCATCCAAATTTCAGTAGCATTTACATTGGGAAAAAATTGCGGTTTGGATTCGAGTAAATACGGTAATTATGTATAACGAAAATGATGTATACACACATGCGTATATATTGGCTCATACATATAAAGTTTAATTTCTTTTATCTAAAATTTTGTGAAAGAATCCACATTTTTGCGCTTAGTAATATTGAGCAAGAAGAGAAAAAATTCGTTCCCTGCAACATACTTAACTTTTTTGTTGAGTCCTAAGAGTAAGAATTACTTATGCATTGAGCTTAATGTTAGATTTGGATTTCCACTACTATATATATATTATAGAAATTATGGAATATGGAACAAACAAATGAAGAAAAGGTACGTTTCGATTCGCCGGCGTAAGAGATAAAGTTGTCAGAAATGATATAACTGAGCCCAAACGGAATATTTCCAGACTAGTAAACTATTAACACCCCATTTTAAAACCAAGTCCTTGTCCTTCCTTATCAGGAACATCTTTTTATAATACATCAAAAATGGAGGAAAAACTAATGAAAATTAATATTCATTAAAATTTTTTATGTGTATATTGTGTGTGTCGCCAATAACAGAAACTTGGCGAGATTTTTCCCAGAGGAATGGAAAAGTACCAAAGAGAATTTGTAGGTGCGAATTAAATCTAGTAGCAGAAATGTGTAAGTCCAACATAGAATGCAATGTATAAATAACTTGTTTACGAAACGGATTGAACATCAGAATTAAATAAGGCATCAGAGACAGTTTCTGAGGAATACACTCTTATTGATGCATTAGGAAGTTAGATTACAACAAAAATACTTATGGCAGTTTTTAAATATATATATACGAGGTAAAATTCAAAAGTTCCCGGGCAGACCCTATAATATGAAAACTTTTTGCAATAGAGAGACTATGATGACGTTTCTGTGTTACTGCGTTCTCCTCTTTTTCTAAAAGTTGTTTGTCTCGATTCACGCTGTCGGTGGCTCGCCGGGATGTTCTATTTTGTAGGTGGATGCATTTAGTAACCAGCGATTTAAACAATGGCGTTTGTAGAGCTGAGAATGAATGACAAATTTTGTTTTCGATAGGAAAAGAGTGTTACGGAAACTTACAAAATGTTAAAACATATTCGGCAGTGATACCTTATCATGAACACAAGTTTTTGAGTAACATCGACGTTGCAGATGAGGCAGGGAAAACGTCGAAGACAACAAACGCTCTGGACCTCCGCTGGCTTCCCAAAACACTGAAAACATCGAGAGGGCTTCTTCGGCAGTATGTAACAACATGCTTTAAACAATAGCGCAAATAGCAGAATCAGTTGGGATATCCGAAGTCACATGTCAACAGATACCGATTAAGGATCTTAACATACATAGGGTGTATCAACACAACGTTCCCTGCTTGTTAAACGAAGACCAAAAGGAAATTCGAATGGAAATGGCGAGATACTTAACCTCTGCTGTTGACAAAGATCCTTCCCTACTTATCAGAATTGTTACTGGAGACGAAAAATGGTGTTTTTTGAACAGCCTGCTATCCAAGATAGCACCAACAACGTGAAAATCACTACAATCCCCCTAGCAGGCAGAAATTCCACCAAGATCCCTCTAAAGGGAAGGGGATTCTAGAGAGGAGTTCTTCGATATCCATGGCGTTGTGTATCTGGAATTTATCCCGGGAAAATGCAGAGTCTTATTTCGAAGAAAGATGTGTTTCTGCAATTTAATTGGTAGTATTTTTAAAGTTATAGACTCAGTTCGGAAACTTTTGAATCCTACCTCATATATATGTATAAAAGTTTTTTATTCAAATAAAGTTTATTAAAAGATAAAGAAGGCAGCAATTGGATTTTATTCTATTTTCACAAAAATGTATAATCAAGAGCGTTTTTATGTATCTATTTTTCTTTGGTTTTATGAAAGTTAATGAATTTATTTTTCCATCTCTTACGAAATATATTGTTACGTAGATCAGGGTTTGAGGATTTTATGTTATTAGTCTCACTGGATGGGTGGCGTAGTTGGTTTGTCACTGGCCTTCTGCATCCAAGGTTGAGGGTTCGACCCCGGCCCAAGTGGGTGGATTTTCATGATGCAGAAAATCGACACCGGCCATGTCATATGATTATACGGCATGTGAAACATCCCTAAGAGTGTCTGTTTGGCTTGGGTACTCTCGGTCAAATTAAATACAAGTACAGGTTCACATCGTCAGAGCACAGATGCCTCCCTCTGGGAAAGGAAACTGGGTGTCAAAATTACTTACGGCGATTGATATCCGCCTATATTGGGCCGCACTAAAAAGGGACACCAGCTTCCGGTGAATGTACTAGGTATGCAATGGTAAAACACCAATCCGCAGCCCATTAGAAATAAAAAAAATGTTATTAGTCTCAAAGAGAAAAACAGTTCTTTAAATGCGATGAAAATTTATTGTAGAAAAACAATCCTTAGAAATACAGGAGACACAGCAGTAAAATTCGCTAAATAAATCCCAGAAGGCCTTCACACCTTTTACGGCTCTCATACAAAAGTAGCAGCGTCTAAAAACACAAATACGTAATTATTAAGATTATTCGCAAGAACTCACTCTATCGTATCAGCTAATCGCTAGTCGACTCTTCAACGGTCAAAATAATACTGACTCAGTTTTAACGAGCTTCTTCTTTTTATAGGTTGTATGGATCTTTCTCGAAAGAGCCGCTTACGTCACATATCATTATATTAATAGTTCCCTCTAGTAACTTCCAAGAGCATCTATATGGTCTAAAACCTGCCATAAGAGGTCTCCAAAACACCAAAATAATGCCAACTTGGCTCTATCACCAAGGTTTGCCAAGTTTTAATTGAATCACCTTTATAGTGTAAGGAAGGAAGTTGTCTGCGAATATTACAATTTTAGCAAGAAATAAATACAACAGAAGATAATATTAACGTGTTACAAAATCAGATATAAATTATTTACACTAGTCTAAGAATTCATTACTCAAAATTCCGAACATTATATTTTGAAAATCGTTTAGCTTTGTATACAAAATGAGAGATACTGTGAACTATTTATTCTCCCTATTTATTCTCTTAAGCAAGTTCTGTCTTGTATAACTTCTTTGATGTATATTTTCTGTATCTTTTGTAATAGAATAAATATCCCTTTGAGGAATTTTGACTGTTAAGTATTCCAAACATCTACGAAGATAACGTGCAAAGATATCGTTCTTCAAACAATAGTTCAAAGTCTTCTGGGAGACTGAATTTCGAAGCTCAAACATAAGATATTTGCAGAATCAGATATTCTCTTTCATACAATAAATTAGTACTTGAACCTTCATTTGCTTAGAAGTCTAGAGATAACAAAAATATTATTCTAAACGTAGAACACATACTTGTTTATATGAATAATGAGATCGAAAGTACGATTTTAATTCTAAGGATATATGACAATTTTATTTCACATTTCTGAAAGTTCTCTCAGCACTTTATCCTTCTTTAAAAAATGCATAGAGAATAACAACATAATAAAAAATCTTTTATTATAATTGTTTAAATAAATTATATTTGTATTAAAGAATAATTTAGTGAAGAAAGGAATGATTACAATGATATTTTTTCTACCAACAAACGAATTTATTATTTGATTTAAAATTAATTCATGAATGGGAAATAAAACATATCAGAAATAGAGTTTTACTTGTACAATAGTAGAATTTTTGACAATTGTAGAATTTTGTGGCATTAATTTTCTTATTAGTACTACCTCACAATAATTATTCAAAATTTGTTATAATTTTGTACAAGTAAAACTCTATTTCTGATATAAATTAAAGGCAATCGATCAATCTTTATTGACAAATAATATCAAAAAATAAATTAAAATATAAATTTCTCGCCTTCAATTCTTCAACATTATATATTTCACTAAAATGATAGTATACATTCGAAGGAAATAAATTATTATTTAAATTTTTAATTATTTATTTGAAAGTGTAAAAATAAGTTACAAAGTTCAAAATCATTTAATTTGTTCTGATTCAGAAAGTTATTCTACGTGACTTCTCGCAATTAATTCTAAATAACTTTTAATCTAGTATTATACCCTCTGTTCCGGATGCCTCTTAATTAAAATACTTCTTCAAATTTAAAATTTGTGTCACGTCATTATGGTTCGTCTTAGTAAATGTGTAATTACGATAAAATAGGGCTTGAAAGGAACAAGTTGAGCTGAAAATGAGCCATATCTGTTTCACAGAAAGTATTGAACTGTTAAGAAGCAGGATGAAATGTTGCCATCATCCATCTAGATTCAGAAGATCGATTGTCAAAAGTAAGTTGACGAGATGTAAGTTAATTCAGGGGATATTTGATGATGCATTATTATGGGGAATACAATGTTGCTTAGAATTATAATGAATGTTTGGAATAGTATATATTACGTGATAAAAAAAAATTTTGCGTAGAGGATTTGCAAAGAAATTTTAGCTATTTTTATGATATCGTGAGTGAAAAATCTTAATTGGATTCGATGGAATAAATTGTAAATATTTTCTAAATTTTCTATTTATTTACAAATTTCCTTCACAGATGACGAACAAGTGTTAAGTAACATGTATAATTATTTCAATTAGAATTATTATTAAAAAAATAAAAAAAGATATCTATATAAATTTCTTAATATAATAAAAAATACTTCCACAGTTTTGGATAAAATTAATTTATTATCATTAATAATGTATTTTAAGAATATAATAAAAATTTGCTATATTATAGCTTTTTAATCGGTAGATTTGAATTTGTTTATAGATGACTAAATCTAGTTATTATTTGTTATTATTATGAATTATTTGTTGTTCTTTGATTCAATCTATCACGTAAGTATTTTTGAAAGCCTCTATTTTCCAATTTATAACGGATTCAGAACATCAATCCATTAAAGTTCTTTGAATTTCGCTCAGTACTATAGACAAAAGTGGGAAGGTTGGCAAACAATCCATAAAGCGTCCTCATGTTTCTATGTTTATAATTGCTACAAGAGAGTCTATCTAGAAATTTTTGGTATTTCTAAAGCAACCAGACTAAAGTACTAAAGCAAAAAGAGGGCTAATAGCGACGAAACCTTGTAATTTTGAACCTCGGCCAACGTACGAGGACGACACCTGAGCTAGCATATTCTTTCTCAAAGTTCCACAATATGCCAAAGGGAGGACTTTGAGTTCGACAAATTTAACATGCACGAGTCCCCTCTACACGGTGGGTTTTCATTGGTATCAGGACTCGCACCCGCGACACACTCTGGTCACAATTTTGTGACCATAACTACTAGGCTACTGCGGCCTTCATATTTATCTTATATATATGCGTGTGTATTTGTATATATATACAAACACAAAATATAAGCATATAAAGATGTTCTGCTTCTATTTTTTGATTTTGAAATTGAAAAGAGCCTATATATCAATGATATAATTATTTGAAATATTTTGTAATTCTATATGATTCTATGAATTATTTTAAAAGTATTAAAAAAATTATTTAACACATTAACAAAAAAGCTGATCTATAGCATGCAAATATTTGAAAAAAATGTCGTGTTATCAATTAATTATTTCTCTAATATTATTTATATTCACATGTATTTTCATAATTTTTGAGAATGTAACATTAAATAGTATTTTACTCATCATCTCTGTCTCCGATCTCAAGATAAATATTGGAACAGATCAGGTGTCTACGAAGTTATCCTCGGAACTCATATTATAATTTTTGTTCAGATTTAGATCATGATTTTGAAGAGTAAAGTAAACTTTAGAATAGATGGTTCTAGACTTTAATCTTCTGTATTGGCTTTGTTCTGATGAAAAAACCTGACCTTGAAAATGTGTAACAGCATTGAGCGTTTCTGGACAATTTCCGAATTTAGAAATGTTGATAGCAAAGAATTAAAAAAAAAATTGTGCATCCCATTAACTGATTTCTACTTTTTTCTGCTACGCACTCAAGTTTTAAAATTTAAAAAAATACTTTTTAATACCGTACGTATGAATAGTATGGCTTTGACGCATTTAAGATAAGTATCTTAATGAAAAAATAACGTTTAAAAATACCCAAAAACCCGCTTTAAAACTGAGTTTACTATCTTACATTGGAGACAGCCACAAAAATGTTTTTGTATCATCAAAGTGTAAAATCACTTTGAAATAATTTATTAAAAGTTAGTTTATCCTTTTTTTTTTAGCAAAAAATTCTTTGTTAGGTACATCAGAAACATTTCGAATATAGTTTTGTATATCATGACAAAAGAAGGAAATTCAAAATTTGAATGAAAAATATGTTTTCTAACCCAAGAAAATTGCACACAAAATTAAAAATATAAATTACGACACAAAATGCATTTTTTCCCCAAGAAAATGAAGTCTATTTTATGTATAAAATATACTTAAATCATTGAAAAGGAACGTCTCTTCAAATATTAAATTAATGCTTTGTGCGTATAAGTATTTCTTAAATCACCTATTTTCAACACTTATCTTAGTTGCTTTTAATTGGCGTTTTTCATTCATTTATTTCACTCCAAATGTCAAAAGTTACCGTCAGAAATAAAATACCTCATTTATTAGATTTATTAGTTTTATTCTAATGTATACAATTTCTTAGATTTAGAATTAACTTTCTAAATTATTTATTTTGATTACTTTCTTCTGAAAGATACTGTAATTAGCGGCAGAACTTTTTAATCTAACACATATTGACCTCAATTATTTTATAAATGGTATTAAAAGCCTTGTTCAAGAAAAGTTATCACTCTTAAAGAGAAAGTGATCTAAGATAATCTCAAAATGGTTCAAAAGTAATTAAACTGTATTTTTGTTGAATGTAGTGAACGTTCCTTATTTCAAATTTTTTTACCAATTTATTGTAGATACACATACATGTAATGCTTTTATAATTATTTTATATAATTTAAAACATATAATGCATTGACTTGTAATTTTTTTTTTAAAAAAAAGTGTGCTTATTTATTTTTAATCGAATTGAATCAAAATATAAAAAAAAATTTGAAGCAAAATGCATCTTTCAAAAACGCTCATAAGCAGTTACTGTGATAATTCTTCTAAAAACGAGTTGTAAAACTTTTTTCATTTCGCTTAGTGAAAAATCAATTCATGACTTTAAAAGTATTATCATTTTCATTACATTTTATTTTATATTGAGAGTATTATTTATAAAATGATACATAAAAATATTACAAAAAACTTTAGCTTTTATACAAGCATATAAGATACAAAACTCTGATCAGATCTATTAAGAAAAGTTTTATTTATTAAGATTGTTACAATAAATTACAATATTTTATCCATAAATGGACACAAAATATGACGTTCGCGTTTGATAAATTTTAGCATTTTTACATCTGTAAATAATACTTGAAGAATTCAGGTTTTATTAGGGAAATCTAATCTTAAATCATTAATGCAATATTATATTTCTTTTTAAGAAAGCGCGTAAGATTAAAAATTACTTACTGAGATGCTTTGAATTGGGATGCAATTTTTACACATTCTAACTATAACACATTGAACATATACTGTAAAAATAATTGAAATGAGTTTGTAGAAACACTGTATAACATTAAATGCCTCAGACCAAGAAAGAGTTATGCAAATGGAACGAAATTGTGCATTCATATACTTTATAATAAAATATACGAATAATTTGATTTTGATAGCCAGTGACTTATCTGGAGTAGCATATTGAAATGGAGCATCCAGCTGGTTGTTCGGTCGAGCCATACCATTGCCTCACAAAGGAAGTCATGGACAATTTGAAAAATCATATTATAATTAAATAGAGGACATGTAATAGATTAAAAGGAAGTAGAGTGGTTAAAAGGCAGGATAGCTTTAAATTTGAAGCGGTTTGACACTGCCAACGTTGAGGCAAGAATGGATGAGCCATAGCCGTACAGAGGTTATTGCTCGACCGAGAGCAAAAATAAATCGTAAGGACAGAGTGAGCCTGTGATCGGTGCTCAAAGCCCCTGATGCGTCTTTATCAACTATCTGACAGGTAACCGGGACACCAGTGGCTTTAATAATCATCGAGAAGTGATTCTGCGAATGAGAACCGAGATCATGCTTGCCATTGTGACGACAGTCCCTCACATTGCACACCTCCAGGAAGGTATTCGACTTATAACCTCTTAGACATGAATATAATGTTTTTGAGATACTTCAAACTGAACCCCGATTATCAACGAAGACGTGTCTGATGACACCCAGAAACGTAATTCAATACTAACCTCATTATGGTCCACCACTCAGTTCTACAATTGAAAGTTATGGTTAAGGTGCCACTTCATGTGATAAAAAGAGACTGTCACACAGTTGTCATCTGTGACTCCTTGCAACACTAAGGTCCATGAACAAGATTGCACACAATATATTGTTGCCTTCAATTTCATGGATATCTGGGTTTATGTTTCAAAAGGATAATCGGTAGACAGCCAAGGTACCCCTATTTACTCTTGGTTTTCGTGCTTCTCCAACGCTTTTCTGACCAAAGAATTCCCTAGATAATTCCTCAGTAGAGCATGCTTAAACTCTAATATTCAGGTGCCTTTGAATGTCCCTGGATCGTATCTATCTAACTCTCCAAATTGATTGTATATGACAAGCGATTTCTATGGAGGACTTCTGCTAACTTTAAGAGCTAATGCCCAGTCGTATAACTGCTGTTATCAGTGCTAGGGACGAAGAAAAAAAATTACTGATTTATTTCTTTTGGCTGCCCTAATTTATTTCCAGAATAAAATATTCAATTGTTAGATACTGCTCGAGTTTCGTATTCAATTATGTGCATCACATCTGTTAATTTTCATATTCTTAATTATATAACTTCTGTGTGAGCTTCCTTTTATGTTATAGAGTTTTTATGCAACCTAATGTACGTAATGAAATGAATTCCTAGGATATCAAATTTAATTCTAATACATATTTTTCCCTCAATTAATATTTCTCGTACTTATTATTTCTCTTCACGTTTAAAATTTATTTTTATTAATAGCATTAGCTTAATTATATTATTTTTAATGAAATCTGTAATGTGCTTTTGTATATAGAACACAATTGAGCACTCAGTAACGTTATAACATTTCCATATAAAATAAATTCATTGATTTTCGATCACTATTGTCAATAAATATCACAAATATTTCGTATGATATTCCATGAAAAAAATAATTTTACAATTTTTAATAAGTAAATATCATTTGCCAACATGTTCAAAATTCCTTATGAATGTCGATAATGCGTATAAAAGGCTGGTTTCCTCAAATGTATCAAATAGATTTAAATTTAAAATAACTAGGTATATGTAAAGTTTAACAAGTTTTTCTCTTCCTCTGCGGAAACTTTTAGATAGTTTTTTTTAAATTATAAGACAAAATTGTTTGTTTCTTATAAACGACTTACTTCAATTAATGAAAAAATTCAGTGGCACCTCTTAAGTCTGAATTTCCTTGAAAATCAAGCAACACACAAAAATGCCTTTGCATGTAAAAGCCGTATTGCCTTCTGAGGTATAAAAGGAATTTTTTGATTCGAATTAAGATTCTGTTCGAAAGTAGAAGAATGTTCCACATATTTCTTCTTTTCTCACAGATCACACTATTTCTTTAAATTTGTGTCACATTTTTAAACACATTCTCGCTTTATTTAGAAATGAAAGGCAAACAATATAGCATCATTGAAAAATATCCTTCTTCAACATTGTGAGCTCCGAAGTATCTAGAAATTTTTAATGATTTGTAGGTTTTTATGAAACGCAAAATCGTTCCAAAGAGATGTGGAGATATATCCTTAAAAATTATTGTTTAGAAACCACAGTTCTGTGAGCTGATACTCATTTCATTCTCATCTTTTCCATCTTTTATTACATTTTCTAGGTTTTATGGGAAGTTTGTTATCACGAGGGCGTTTTAGTGCCATTCTAGAAAACCAACGCTAAGGTCATTTGGAAGGAGGCCGAATTTCTTTTCTGGGGCATAGATCAATTGTTGTTTGGTCGATGTAAATGAGAAACACGATAGAAATAGCTCCACAAAAGAAATACTTTCACTGTGTTATTTAAGATTTTCTCGCCTACTTTTAAGGTATGCGACTACGTTCGGAACCGTGATTTTGCAAAAGCGTATAAATGGATAATATTTATGATATTTAGTGTCACTTATATTAGAAAATGTATATAAAATTGTTTTAAGAACAGTATTACAATCAAAAATTATTTAAGTACAATATTTTGACAAAAAATGAACATAGAATGTCCCATTTTCAAAATAAACTCCTTTTGTGAAAAATGCTTCTATTATAATAATATTTTGCCTACATATAGATCAAACCTCTGTACAGACGCTCAACTAGAATTTTTGAAATATATAATTTAGAAGAGGGTTTATCTATGTTTTACGACAACAGTGGGGAGAAATTTTAAGAAAACAACGCCGATAATTATTTCAATTGGTTGTAACTCTAAAAATAATATGAATTTTTCAATAATCATTGTTGAGCCTCTGTATGTATTTAAATAATTTTTTTTGTCAAAATGTCCTTAAAACAATTTTGTACATGTATTCTAATCTAAGAGACACTAAATATCATGAAAATTATCCCTTTATGCGCTTTTTAAAATCATGGTTCCTCAACTTAGCCGAATACCTTAAGAAACCGAATAATCGAGCAACATATCTTTCTAGAGAATTTTTTTTTATTCTTATAATATATGGTAGTACATTTAACTTCAAAGTATTAAAATATAAAATTTTTAATAGAAATATAATATCTATTGGATTATAAGTAACATAAGGTATTCCACTAAAAATACAGGGTGTTTACAAACTAGTTAGGCAAAAACAATTATTTATTACATGTAACTTACAGGAAAAAATTTAATTACATGTTGTTATAAGATAGAGAAATAGTTCAAGTTTACCTTTATCACATATCTTTGGCGTGGCTTCCTTTCATTACTTTGCAAATGCCCCATATGTAAATCAGTTCTTGTGACATATTTGTCTTCATGTTTCCGTCGATCAAAGTAATTGAGGTGCAGATTCTTGATTTTAGGTCAGGATTTTAGTTGAATGTACAATTGATTCTTTACGATACACCATACTCCGAAATCCTGCTGTGAATGATCTGGT
>BMAV01012162.1:0-55328 GCA_019973955.1 Trichonephila inaurata madagascariensis | reverse complement strand
AATGAGTAACATCTTCACGACCAATACAGACTGGTACCACAGCATTGAGGTAAGATGTAATGTCGTTGTGGTAAAAACAAGGCATGCCCTCAGTCGAAAAATGTAGCCTCCCGGCATTTATTGTTTGGTGATTAGCATAAGAAAAATATGTAAGATGTCCAGGTAAAAAAGTTTGTGATGTAGATTTTGAGGGACTTTTCAAGAACGTTCTCCTACTACATCAACCGTATTTTTTGAATCTGCAGGTCTGCCTTGACCCTTGACCAGAAGAGCCCCACATTTTGTTTCAGTACATCAATGATACTATGCTACAATAGTGTCTCTTTTCGGAATTATAACCTTCCCCTTCCCTTTTCTTATATTCTCGAAAAAAATTTCGCCTTAATTTCACAGCAGAATGATTTTCATGAAACCAAAGACAGCATTTCACTTTTTCAGAACAGTTGTACATAAAACTCAAATAATGTGTGTGAATGAGTGAGTGAATATTAACATCGCACTGTTCAGCTATTCGAGGGCTTTTGGCGACGAACCTCGTGATTTTAAAACATGGTCAAGTGGCGAGTACGACCCTTAAGCTGGCATCCCCTTCTCCTAACTACCACACCAACAGGAGGATCCAATATCGTGTAATCCCAAAAAAAAATAATTATTGCCAAAAAAAGATAGCGTTCGTTATGACACCAAAAGTCATCTATGATTAAACTTAGGATACATCACTACTAGTCTGACTTCAAACGGTTTAATTTAATTTAATATTATTATTTCGGAGGTTCTTAACTTACGAAATTACCTAACTAATTTATAGGTACCCCTTATAAGTATATCTACTTTTTTAATGGCATTTCTTTCAATTAATTTTTTTTTTCATTTTTACCATTCTTGTTCATCAAATAATAAAAGGTAAATGATTTATTATTTAATTGTTAAAAAGCTTAATGTAACAAAATAATGTAAAATGTTTTTAAATGTAGGCATCCCTTTTTTTAATACTTAGAAATTTTTTCTGAACTTCTCTTCATCGTTGAAGGAATAACTTGAGATGGAACATAGAATCGCAAGGCATATAAATAGTTATTGATTTTTTTTAAACTATTTTTTGGATAAACTATTTATATTTTCTCTGAATAAAATATTTAAAAACTAATTTAATTTCAAGACACTTTTCTATAAATTAATGGGATTCTTAAAATTTATTTTGGAAATACGTATATACAAAAAAAAAAAAAAAAAACATATTACAAGCAATGAAAAGCTACTTTATTCTAACTGGTGTTTCTAGCTCAGATTTGAATATTTAATACGTTATCCAATTTTTTTTCGTATCTTTTAATATAACCATTCAATTCACTGCTGAAAAACCTATTTATAAGACGTGATCTACACTGATGGGAAAAAAATCCCAACACAAGAAAAAATTATTGTAGAGTATTGAAATTTGGACAATGCATTCGTCTAGTTAACATGTTTCACTTATTAAATGTTTAAGATCACAGATTAAATTAAGCTCAAGAAAATGCATTTCAAATGTGAAATGCTGTTACATTAATAACCGCTGCAGAATTTTGAATGCAAGCGTGCATGTATTGTGCCATAAAGGTGCCAAGAGTCACTTTATGGTACGAAGTTCCATGTTTCTTATTTTTGTTGTGTCAATACTGGGACGGTCAGTGCTGGCTGTGGATGATGCTGGAGTTGTCGTCCAATGATATCCCATACGTGTTCAATTGGAGACAGATCTGGCGATCTCTCAGACTAAGGTTACATGCTAACACTCTACAGAGCCCGCTGCGTTACAACAGCTGTGTGAGGATGATCGTTATAATGTACGAAAATACTCACTTGAATGCTGTTCCTGTATTCACTTGTGCTATAGGTTGGATTACCAGACTGACGTACAAACTTGCATTCAGTGTGTTTGCGGTAACCCCGAGAGTGGTCCTTCTGTCATAGGAAAATTCTCTCCAAACCATGACTCCTTATGTAGGTCCAGTGTGTCTAGGCCACAGAGAGTTTGGTTGCCGGTGTTCACCTGACCTTTTTCTGATCAACACACTGTTATCACTGGCACCAATGCATAACCTTCTTTAATCCGAAAACACAACAGATCTCCACTCCGTTCTCCAATGAGCTCTGGCTTGACACCACTGACGTCGTTAACGGCAATGGCGTGGAGTCAATGGAATACACGCAACATGGCACCTACTTTGGAACTGTCTTTGAAGTAATCGATTTCTAACAATTCGTATTGTCACTGTGGTATTAACTGCGGCTTGAATTTCTACCACAGACGCAGTAAGATGGGTCACAGCCGTACTGAGAATACGGTGGTCTTCCCTCTCAGAATTGTCACTTGACCGCCCAAAACTCGGTCTTCTTAAGGCATTACAATCCCTTGACCTCTGCTCCCAACAATCATGCACAGTGGATACATTCCTGCTAAATCTTTCTACGATATCGTGGAAAGAAAATCCACTTTCCCGTATCCCTATTACACGACCTCGTTTAAACTCGGTGAGCTGTTAATAATGGCTTCTTTGTCTTCTTGAAGTCATATTTGGCTCAACTCAATATATCAAATTTCACGGAAAAATAATGCTCACGAACTTTACAACACGCATTTAAAGCAACCCTGATTTAAAAGTTCTGAATGGCGCTAGTAGTGCCTCAATGTGTGAAATTTGAAGCAATGTCATTATTCAGATGTATAAACACGCCTACCAAATTTCCGTTATCTAGCATAAGTCTTTCTTGGTGCTGAGATTTCTATGAGATTTTTTCATCAGTGTAAATAAAAAATACTTACATAATATGTAATTTTTTTTTATTTGTATTTTCATTTCACTCATTTTGAAAATATGATTTATCATTCTGTTTTCCAAACAGAAAACTTTTTTCTCTTTTTTAACATTGGATTTTAAGTAAAAGACGAACACAAGAAATGTAACACATTTCTAAATTGCAGCACATTTCTGATAAATTAAAACTTACATTCAGAAAACTGATTTTTTGGTTAACCTTTCCCAAGTGGTCCTTGAACTTTGCATTTTTATCATACTTCACATTTACCACTTTCTTTATAAATATAATCACTCAGTTTTTCTCTCCAACATAGATTTCACATTTTAGAATATTACGAAAAAGAAATGTCTAAAAAAAAAGAAACCGGGGAATTCAATTTAAAGATTTTCGTCTCTGTTGTACTATATTCTTTTTCCTTATAGTGGAATTTCGAAATTGTAGAGTTAATTATTAATGATAAGTCTTAAAAACAAGCTTATACCATTCCTTCTTTGATTCTTTGAATCCATTGAACTTTTGCAAGAAGATAAGTTTCTGAACTTTATAAGGTCCATTCAATCTTTTAAATGCTTCATTTTGTAAGAGATTTTTTTTTATTTTGTTCTATTAATTTTCCTCAAGAACGCTTATGTGTTTTTCAGAAAATTTTAGAAAGCTTAAGTGAATTGTATTTTCTAGTTTAATATCTAAAGGCTTTGAATTTTTAAAAATTCAGTTTTTTTTTATAACTTAATTAAATTTCCCTTGCCCCGTAGTAATATTAAATTAAAGGCAGTTTATTACTTTACAAGCTATTCAACGGCAATTATAATAATCACACCATTTTCATTTAAGTTGTTCAAATAATTTAAATCAGGCTAACAGTCTATAAATAAATAAAACATTATTTTAGTTTGAATTTATTCTTGCACAATTCTGATTTTTTAAAGAAAGCTAGCAGTATATGTTATTCAAAGTAAATCCATATGACATTGATTTACGAAATAATGTAAAGCTGATGTTCTAATCATAATGAAATGCAGAATTTTAGTAATAAAGTTACTCAGATCTTCAGTAAGATTTTTATACTTTAAATACTTTGTTAAAGTCTAGAGGAAACGGGTTTCAAGTATCATGATCTTAAGGTCATAGTACTTGTAAAACTAAGCTATGTCCAAACTAAGCTTTTTTTTTTCTAAATTCTTGAATATGATACATACATTTATCATTAATCTCTTTACTTCATGTGTTTCATATATGTGTTTGTGTGTGTGTGACAAATTTTATAAATATTTTACCATAATTTATAGTCACTTTGCATGCATTGCCTGATAAAATGTAATAAATTTCTTTTTCGAAAATGTTTGAAATAAGTAAGAATACTATCTTGTATTTTTAAAAATATACAGCATTACCTCTTTCATCTTTAATTTTATTAAAGTAACATTTATTACTGTTGAAGAATTTGTTATCGAACAAATTAAAAGAAAAAGAAAAATCAGCAAAATGAAATTAAAAGAAAAAAAAAAAAGACAGGAAGCACAATTATTTTGAGAATTTTTTTTCACACAGATAAAAGTATTCTGTTCCAAACAGAACCATTCACATCAATTGCCGTTGAGGTTTTATAATGAAAATGTAGTATGCAAATTTATAGCTTCATTTTATATAAGTTCACAAATAAAAAATGCTGTAAGACCATTTAAATAATTTACTTATAAAAGACAAAATTATTGTATGAGAATTGAGTGGAAACTCTCTTTGAAGATAAAGAAAAAACATAGTTAAATGTATTGTGGAGGTGGTGAGAGAGACACGTGATGAATCTTTTATATGAATTATAATTTAGTCCAATATACAGTGGCTTAACCTTCCAATAAATTCATAACTCTCAGATCTATAGTTAAAAGTACCAAATTTATTTTCGAAAAAAAATGTTAAATGATAAGTTTGAAATTTATAATTTGGGAAGTAAAAATTATAGTTTTCATTTTTGACAAATAGTCTGATAAAAATATAAAATGAAGAAATGAGAAACAATTGAATAAAAGAAATTCAAAATAGAACTTATCGAGTCAAAAACAATTTCGAATTTAGGACCGAATAAGTGGGGTTTAACAAGATTGAAGGTACCAGCCTTCTCCTTTTGCAACTCGATAGGAAAAACAAATAAAATATATGAAGAATCCAAACTTTAAAAGATATATATATATACGAAATTTTAATTATTATAACTTTATTGGAAAAATATTTAAATTTTTTCAGGGTCATTAGTTCTTACGCAAGTCATTATTGTTATCATAACATGCGTTTGTAAAAAAACGGTAATTAAGAGGATTAAATAAATATCAAGAAGATTAAATAAAGCCTCTTGAGTAGTTGTAAGACGCTAGCTTTAAACTTCATTAAAATGAGGAAGGAATATTTTTTTTCTCGTTGATTCAGTAGAAATTCAAAAAACAGATAAAACAATATTTCTTATTTTATTTGTGTAGTTTATATTTCAGAAAACTAATAAAGTGTTTTAAAAATATTTTTAAAATTTTATACTAGCAAAGAGTTTCTGGATATATCAGTAACGTTTTAGAAAAACATAAAGGTATTGTTTGTCTTTAATACTCCTAAAAGTAAGATGAAGTTTATTTATGTAACATATATTTTAAAATTATACGGATTCCTTATTCAGATACAATACTAATGCATTAATACAAATACATTACAATGCATTAGAAATTGTTTATGGTTTTTTCACATAAAAGTCTTTATGAGAGTAAAGTTCTGAAAACTTTCCTGCACCCGTAAGACAAAAAATATCGTTTATAAACTTTTGAGATAAGCACTAATTTTGAGAATGTACTAATATATGTTAAAAACTTATATCCAATTTTTATTTAAATTTTAGAAGTAGCTTAAAATAACTTCTTTAATAGTTGTTAGTCATTTCATGGAGAGACAATATCCAGGGAGACTAAAATATCTGGGTCAAATCTCTTACTTAATTTGTTAAAAAGGCGGTTGGTTATATAGAAATGGAGAAATAGAAATGATATTTCTGGATGTCTCAATGCTTCATTGTGGTCCAATAACCGTAAGATCAGTTTAAATCAGAAATTTCTGGTCCAGAGGACATGTTCTAGTTTGATTACGAATTACAACTCTTGCAGGTGATCACTTTCTAGTTCTCTCAACTCAAAGAATGAGAAGTACTTTTGTTTCTCACCTCGTTTTGGATCATTTTGTCACTTAAAGACAGTGATTCTCAAACTTTCAGTGTTTTGCGACCCAATATTCAAACATAATTTTCATCACGCCCCTCCCTCTTCTCCATACAATAACAATGTATTAAATTCAATTATGGTGCACTTTGATGCTAAAGTTACAAAACGACTTTAACCACTTAAGTGCATCCGGTGTACATATACGTCGCACTTAGCCAGGACATTAATGATCTTTGACGCATATATACGTCTTTCTGAAGTAAGAGCTTTTCTGTGCACTGCTATGCATACAACTATTCTTAAGTCTTTGGAATGTAATAAAATGTCCTTGAGAGTGTTTGCAAAGAATTTACTTATTTCACAAGTGCCACAAAAGCGCTAAAATATACTCCCCAAACACCACATACGTGGTCTTACGTGGAAAACTGTGGCAGAGGGGGTGAATCACGTAATTTTTTTTTCAATTGAATCGTACTGTGTCCCCTTAAATATTGTAAGAATTACTTGTTTTTAAATTCACTTTAATTAATTTATTATAAATATGTATCATTGTGAAAGAGTGTTGTAATCATTGATAAACAGGAAAAAAACTTTTAGTTACAGGTAATTGACAGTAAGATATACAGATCTATGAAATCTCTGAATTCCGAAATTCTTTTCACTACAGTTTTCTTTGTGGAATTTATCTCTTCAAAGCATTCGATTTATTTTCTGTTTGAGCTCCGAGTTCAAGAAACTAATAGCTTCAGTGAAGCTTCATTTTTTGGCGTTACTTTTGAAAGGAGAGAGATTCTTAAATTTCCCAAGATACTGAAGCAAAATTGATGCTTGTTCAAAGGAATGCCACTTTAAAAAATACTACTCCACGGGGAAAACCCTTAAAAATAGTGAAGTAATGGAAGTATTCAAGTGAAAACATTAAAGATACTAAAAGTTTAACATCTTGTTGTGTGTGTGTTTTATGTTGGTTTCATCCCTTCATTCTCTCAAGTTTTTTTAACATTTAAAGTTACTTTTATGTGTAACGTAATGTACCTGAAACTCTTTATTTCAAGAGTTATTCTTCATAAAAAGAAGTCATTAAAATTTCTCATATTCTTCAGAATGAAATTTATTTAATTAACTTTAGAGATATTAAATAATTGAGAGAGTCTGTTGTGATCCCAATTTTTATTACAAATTTAAAATCTACAATTTCACTTTTAATGATTTGAGGAAACACTGCAATTTTTTTTTTATATTTAGTTCTTTTTCATAACGATTTGTAAAATTCTGTTTATGTCTGGAAAACGTTTAAGTTTGTCTTTGTTTAGTTTTAAAGAATAGGAACCGAATTCTGAATATATTTTTCAGATATAAAAGTACTCCAACATCAAAATTATATTCTGACTTCGCTATCCTATAGAGAACCACTTATATTATCACAGTATTCATTTTTGTTTAATTTGACACGTTTTTAAGGTATCCGACTACGTGCGGAACCGGGATTTTTCAAAAGCGTATAAATGGATAATATTTATGATATTTAGGGTCAATTAGATTATAAAATGTTTATAAAATTGTTTTAAGAATAATATTACAGTAAAAAATTATTTAAGTGCAATATTTTGACAAAAAATGAACATAGAATGACCCATTTTCAAAATGTTCTCCTTTTGTGAAAAAATGCTTCTATTATAATAATATTTTGCCTGTATATAGCTCAGACCACTGTACAGAGGCTCAACTAGAATTTTTGAAATATATAACTTAAAAGTGGGTTTATCCCTGTTTTACGACAACAGAGGGGAGAAATTTTAAGAAAAAAACGCAGATGATTATTTCAAATGGTTGTAACTCTGAAAATAATGTGAATTTTTCAAAAATCATAGTTGAGCCTCTGTACAGAGATCTGAGCTATAGACAGGAAAGATATTTTTATAGTAGAAGCATTTTTCACAAAAGGAGAACATTTTGAAATAAGGTTATTTTAAGTTCATTTTTGCCAAAATATTGCATTTAAATAATTTTTTTGCCAAAAAGTCCTTAAAACACTTTTATACATGTATCCTAATCTAAGTGACACTAAACATCATGAAAATTATCTATTTATGCGCCTTTTTAAATTCACTGTTCCGAACGTAGTCGGATACCTTAAAGGTATAAATTGTGCCTCTTATTTTCTTTGCTTTACCGTAACGGTATATGAGCTATTCCCTTACATGTTGAAAGGATAATTTTGGTTATTTACGGAATATTTTGAAATTTCAAAAATGCCATATTGTAAACAAATGTATGAATTACTATGTTACAAATTTTAATGAAAATTGGGATATTTTTCTGTTTGGAAATGTGTGCTCCGAGCTTTGTTTAAGCTTTCGTAAATTTAGTGAAAACAGCCGTAACTGACTCACATTATTTTTCATCTGAGATTTAATTTAAAGTTTTTAAAAATAATTTTGAACAACTTATACAAAGTACATGGAATTTCTTTTGTTTTATTCTATTCCATATTGCGTACTATTGTTTGGTTGCTTGCCTGTTTAATCCATGATTATAATATAGCTTTATAAGGATTCTCAGATTTACAGTTGAAAATCCAGCATGCCAAGGATGCATGCTTGTATACGTCTATTGAAGGAATAATGAAGATTCCTAATCTCATATTGCAATAAATTCTGTCAGACATTCCTCAATTGTTGCTACAGATCTGCGGCATTCTGGGGTATTCGAATCTGGTAGCTTGGACATTTCAATAAATGTTTGATTGGTCAAACTCCTGGTAACCATGCTGGTGAAGTGAATATATATCACTATAGATTCCTTATGCATATAATCCTTAGAAATGCATTGCATATTAAGAATTATTTCTGAGTTAAGAGTTTTATTTTCTGATGTTGATCATAGTTTCGAAGTTATTCAAGGTATACCAGGCGTTGATGTTAATTTTCATCACAGAGATTTCTAACTTAGGATTATGACGAAATGTAGTATCTTTGAGAAGGCGATTGTATTCTGAAAAATCCTTATGTTAATACTGATACTATAAATTTTCAATTTGATAAAAAACAACTTTGAATTAAAAACATATTTTGATCAATTTAAATACAATAAAAGATAGTTCTTTATCAGAATACATTAAACACTAAAAAAAATTGTAACTCACCGACTGTTGTTTGTGATGAGGGATAATACATTTTAAAGCTTATTTTAATGATGTAAAATGTTTTGTTTTGAGAACATTAAATGGTACTTGAAACTTTAATTGACAGTTCATTAGTATAATCATTTACCTCATTAAATTCGTAATATTAACACATTGAAAAATTAAAAAAAAAAAACCTCTTTTTTCAAAGCTTCAAACATAAAAAGTTAATTTAATATATATAATGATTCACGTTAGTTTCATCTTAAAAGCTTTTTAATTTGTAATTGTTCAGACCCCCGAGAACTCTTGCATAAATAATTAATAGTAGCTGACCCTCCTAAAGGGATATAATCATAATTTTATCTCAAAAAATTAAAACCTCAGCGTATTTAAAGTAATGTTACATGATACACTTTGTACGATATCTTTCCTCCAATAACCAGATCCATCCACGGAAGTCATGAAAATTTTGGAACTCTCGGTAGCTGCTTGTTACAAAATTTCCCTTTTTTATAGAAAATTCGCCCGCCACTGCTTGCTTTGTAAGTCCGATACGCTAAATGTTGCCCAGATGTTTTTATATGCGTGTATGATCGTCAATAAACGTTGAATGCTACTTAAAAGGATGTTTCCTTATACTAAAATATTCCTCATCACTACAACAACTCTTGCAACCACAGCCTTGCTGATGGAAATAATAAATAAATAAAAGAAAAATCCCACTCACTTACCGGAGCAATTATATATATATGAATCTGCATAAAACTAGATTCTAATTTTTCATATAGTATCACAGAAATTCATGAACTATCTTTCATCCTTTGAGATTTTGCTTTTCCTAAAATTTTCTCTAATTAATGGATATATGCAATGGTTTTACTTTTAGCACATTAGTAACTTTTTTCAGATAATTTATATTTTTTTCTTTTCAGTACTTTGCTTCATTTTTAACATTTATAAAGAAGTTCAGTGAAAAAAATTCTTAAAAGCTAAAAACTGAATTTTTGGTATCAAATTAAAATTATAGAAATATCCAAAAATAATTAAAAACTTAAAGTAGTAACTAATTTTGGATTATCAATTAACTTGGAAACGAAATTTGATAATTTGATTTTAGAAGTTATTTTCATTTTAAATTTTTAACTAAAAAGATTAATATATTAAATATGTGTTAAATGGAACTAAAAATCTTAAATGTTCTCACAGTTACCATAAATATTTGGATTAGTAATATATCTATAAAATTTCAGGTCCTTATTATGCGATCGAGTTTGATAATCAAGAATCTAGGGTAACAATAATGACCTCAAACTGAATCGAATTAAAGAAGACAGGGTCATTAAAAATAGTTATAATAAAAGAAGTTACTGATTAAAATAGACTATATATATATATATATATATAATATAATTCAATTAAAAATATCATGAACACATTAAAATATTATATTTGAAGTTATATATATATATATATATATATATATAAACATAAGACGTATTGCGACCCAAAGGTCACGGATGTTAGAGGGTTCGAGAAAGAAACAGATATGGTCATAAAAATGCTTAGTTACTTTTAGTCAATCTATAGCGCTTTATACAGTATACAATTTTATAGCTTAACTCTAGGAGCAATCGGAAATCCTTAACCTTAACCGGATATACTAAATTATTGAAAGTAGTTATCTTTAGTTGAAGCTCGTATATGATTCTTTTCGAAGCCCTATAGCTCGGTCATCTCCAAGGTTGATTGCTTCCACTATTCCTGTTGGATTCTACGTCGACTGCTAATCTCAAGACGCGTGACCACCCAGTTGCTCTGTTCCCTTTACTAATACTTGGATTTCACGCTTAACGATCAACTCTTAACCATTAACTCTAATACTCAACGACAGACACGTAAATAGTAGTTACATTTGCATAAAATCCTCTCTATGGAAAGCGGTTTTGGAACTAAAATCACAGTTAAAAATATTTTCCCGGAGAAGATTAGAGGAGGAACTCGAATAGTACTCGTAACACACGTTCGTATCAAAATAAGAACAGGTAATTCAATGTTCTGTTTTTCGAATAATAAGTGCATTGTACCAATTCCCTAGCATCTTGAGGGCTGAAAAATTTTATGATGGGATTTTATATTTGTGTGTATGTGCGCAAAAGCCCAATTTCATAAGCAGGATAAGGAAACATCGAATCCTGTTTGTAAGGGCCCTTGGGTGCCCTTCTCCTAGATTATCAGCGTGAGCTAGAGGTGTAGGAATAAATGAAGAACCAGAAGCTGCCATAATCTTAATATTACTTTATTAAGATCCTTACTTAAGCCAATAACAGATGAGGTAATAATATGATATGTGAGAGAATCTACGGTGTCTAAACACACAATATATAAAACCGAAATAACGTAGCCCGGACCATTATCAATAACTAACTCGTCTAAGCTCAATTTCAATGTAAACACAGATCCGAATATTTAAATGGTAACTCCTACCTTAATGTCCAACGAAGCAGCAATTTATCTGATCCTAGCTGAAGTTGCGGTTCACTGGCGCAGAATAGTATCTACCTTGACTAAAGGCTCTCTGTCACGGGTAACCTCTCTTGACTGTCACTTAACTTCTCGAAATACTCTTCACACTTGCAATACGGACTATCATAACACTCCCCAAATGCCACCTCGCTTACTTTAAACTTCTGTTATTTGAAAGCTTCCTAATTTGCATCTTTCATTCACATTTTACTTCTCGGGTTGATTGGAAAAGAATTGCCACTTATTCTGGCCCCAAAGAACCCAAAAGGACATGTTAAAGAAAAAACGCGTGAGCCCGTCACAAGTTGAAGGCAACTAATAGCCTTTTATCAAACATACAAATGTTACGTCATAAGAGGAATTGTAGTGTCTTACAAAGCATTGATGCTTATGAATATTTTCTACCAAGACATGGGAATAAAATTTATGTTATTATAACTCCTATATAAGAGGCTTTTAATTTTCCTGCACTTAAATTCTATTAGTATTTTATGGGAAAAAAGTTATTACACAAATTTGCTTGGTAAGATTATCCCCACATTTTTATATACAAAAGCAGTTTAAAATAAGAGGATCAAACTCAAAAACTAACTTAGTCCAAGCAAACAAGGTTTAACTGTAGGTGGGCCTAAAAAATCAATATTCGTAGGAAAGTAGATTTGTTTTGAATAATAAACATACATAAACGAACAACAAAAATTTAATGTTTACGTCCTGATATTTGGTATATTTTCTTTGCTGTTATCTTTCCTATTTCGGAAGAATCTTTTTTAGCTTTATTTTATATTATTGTGTGCCGACATACTGACTGGGCAGCAAAAATGTACGCTGTAGGTCGCGTGCGGCCCACTGGCTGTGAGTTTGATACCTCTGGTCTAAAATAAACACGAAAATAAGAATATTTATTTTTATATATGAACCATCTGTAGTAATATGCAAAACTTTTACACATGTTGTATCGCATAGTGACAATTATTTGATTGATAACACACTCCTACTCCTAATATAAATCAATTATCAAATGGTATAATTTATTAACCGAAAATATAGAACTTAAATGAAGGATATAGGATGTTAATAACTGGACGAAGATGTAAATGAGTATTTTAACTCGTTAGTAATTACTACAAACTGTGGTTAATTAACGAAACATATTTTTTTAAATTGAAAACATTTATAATTCCCCGTGCACCACAAAATATCACACGGAGCTTACAAAAGTAAATATGGAACATATTACAAAAAAGAAAAGAAAGAGAATTTAAAGTCATAAAGGAATTTTTTTTTTCAAATGTTTACAATGAAGTTACAGAAATAGTCAAAATCACTTCTGGTGTAATAAGTTGGTGAAAATCTGGAAGTCAATTTATTGACCAGAAAACTTTTTTTTTACAGTAAAATAATTATTCTAATAATAATTGAACATAAACTGTTAAAAATCACACTTTATCGAATCTTTGCGAAGCCCTATTGCTTTCAAATGCATCGGGTTTGGAAAATTTATAGAACATCACATTAAACAAAAAATTAAAATTAGTTAAATTACACTTAACAGTGAAAATTATTCAATTATTTAATTGTATTTTTATTGAATCTCTTGCTCAATTAAAAATTTAAGTCTTATTTCGAAAAATTTGTAGCGAAAAAAAGATGTATTCATAGAAATTTCAAAAAACTTATTTATTCTGAAAGGAATTAGATTAGAATTCAATAGTTAAATAAATACATTTTTCATCTTGAAAATTTCATTTATAAGAAACTATATTAAAAGAGTCAATCGTGTGACGCGTTTATATTTTCAAAGTTAAATTTTTCTTTCAATCCTTTCGGGGCGACCAACTGAAATAAGTAAAGTCTGGACTGTTTTTAAATTTACATTCCTCCGCAGATTGACGAAAAGAATCCTGAGTTGAAATGTAAGAAAATAAAATGTCTCGATATAAATTCCAGGCTTCGATTCACTGACAATTTGACAGCTGAAATATCTCTTCTGGTTTGCTACTGAAAGAGAAGCTCAGTTTAAAAGAAGAAAGCATACACAAAAAAGATTTACTAGTCTGCAATTTAGTAAAAAATAATTTAATCAAATTCAAATAAAAAAACTTGATTTTCAAGTCAAAATAAGTAGTTAAAGTTACAGTTTTAATAATTTTTTTAATCATATGTTTCTCTTACATTTACTAAATTAAAGATCTCTCTCCTCTCATATTGTTATATTTTCTTTTGAGTTTTGGCAATATTTAATTACTTTGGATGTAAAATGTTTTTTTGAATGAAGTAAAACAAGTAATATATATATATATATATATATATATATAATTATATATATATATATATATATATATATATATATATATATATATATATGTATATGTATATAAATCTTTTTAATTCTCTCAATCTCTCTGCTTAGGTTAACAAAGAAAAACTTTTTTAGTTACTTTTTATTAAATAGTTACAACTAATGTAAATATGTATATACATATGACAGAATCACAATATTAAGTGGCAAAATAGAAAGCGATTTTCTTTGTAATTTTCCATTTTACTTTCTAGATATGGTGTTGGACTATTTTGTTTTGTGTGTGTGTTACTATTTATTCATCAATTAAATTTAAATATTCTAATAAAATAGTATAGTAAAAAAGAAAACACATTCTCAGAAATTAGGCCATCCCAAGAGGGATTCGAACCCACGGCCTTTGGATTAGAAGTCCAACGATCTATCCATTGGGCTACGGGGCACAACAAACGATTTTCTTTGCTATATATGCTGTTGGACTATTATTTTTGTTTGTTACTATTTATTCATTAATTAAGTTTAACTAATGGAGTAATATTGAAAAACACTGCATTAAAATCAAATGTCATCCACTACAAGTTTTTTTAAAAAAAATGTATTAGAACTTGAATAGAAAGTATTTTATTAACGATTGAAAATTTGAACAAGATATATATATGTAGGGACAGAGTGAACTAATAGTAGAGAGGAATTAAAAAAAATGGTAAGCAGGAATATAATAGGTAATCATGTAATTTTTCCCTCTGATATGAGTTTTATCGTATTACTGTTATTTCTGTAAATTCTGTTATTGAAAATAAACGTTGTGCTTCATTTCGTTGAAAGGAATCCCTTAGGAAGGTATTTTTTTACATAATTTTTTTTTCTTTTTTGTTACTATTTCTTATACTTATTATAATCATTTTTCAAAAAATCTTTTTCCTTTTCATACTTCCTTTGGCTTATTTTTATACTTGTTTTTATTTGAATCAATAATGATACAATTTTTTTATGAAGACAGTGTCTCTATTTTACCTTCTTTGTTAGTCTTCCGCTGAACAAATTTTTCATCATTATGACAAATTTTGAGAACATTATATTGGGTGTCAGAAGCTCTACAAGTTACAATCTGATGTATTAAGATGTACATTCATAGACAACTATTTCTAATAAAAATATTAGAGCAGCTATACATTATTGAAGGAGTGGAATTTTTTCTTTGTTAGCTTGTACTTGATTTTATTAAGCAAACAACCTATGTTTACTTTTGATAAGGAATATAGTAAAAAAATGTATACACGTCTTGCAAGAGACATTATAATACATGAAAGGTACAAGTAGTACAATGATCTCTTCATGTATTATTTGAGAAGTTTTTACTGTCGCTTGAATTACTAAAACACGTTTCTGTCTTTGTAAAATATGTCGATCTTGAAGGTTGAAAGCTAAATAAGTTAATAGGTAAGATTTTTTATTCAATGAATTTTCAAGGTATTGCTACTAAAAGTAAGCTGAATATATCTTGGCGAAAGGAGATAAATTTAGTATTTTGCAACTTACCATAACACCGAATTCACTAAGTAAAGTACAACTATTCAATAAACAAATAAAAGACAAATCTATGTTTTCAAAACTCATGCCGTTTTTTCCTAAATGTCATATATATATGTCTGGAAGTTTCGAGGTGATCACTCGTCCCCTGTTTGCATTCCATATCGGCATAGAGACCCTGCACCTGGTTTTATCCAAAGACTTAGGAAGCCTTTGGGTAAATGACCCGCACATCTCTAGTTCAAATCAATGATAATCTGAATGCAAATCGATACATATTTGACACCTTGCATTCAGTGGTTGTGCCATATCTTCGTAGCCTGCTAAGCGTCATTTTTCAAAAAGGTAATGCACGACCCCATGTTGCACGTCGTGTTTTGACCTTTTCTACACATGGTATTCGATTGTCACCTACATGGTTTCCAGATCTGTCACCCATTGAAAACATCTTTTTGAGGGTTGCTGAGAGACAGACAAGCCACTCCTCTCCAGCTAATACGATTGATAAAGTGTGGCATAGACTCGAGGAAGCATGGAATAAGTTGCCCGCGTTTCTGCCAACCAAGCCCATTTCGGTTTTATGCCTAACCGGTTGCCGTTTTAGCTGCTACTCCTGGTAGCTATTTCTACTAATTCCACACCCTTATAAGCATCCAAACTGCTTGCAAATGTATTCATTCTGTCTTCATGACTTACTGTTTACGTAGAACAAATAATTTTTTGTGAACTTGCTTTTTATTATGATGTTGCAATTTTAATGGCCAGCAGTGTAGATATCAAACATTTTTTTTTCACACACCACTTATTTTCTTTGAATACATGATAATAGAATCTATTCTGTTTGTACATGAAAAATTTCGAATTTAACGCTCCAAGTTTTTCTTATAAAGAATAAATGCTTATGTCTATAGTGAAGTCTTTATTATTAGATATTTTAAACGAAAGTTCTTTCTTTTAAAGTTCCAACTTAAAAAGTTCTTTACAATCATGAGCATTTTTAAAAATTCAGTTCTTAAATGAAAGTAAATAAATTATCTGAGAATCAACTTTAAGATATTTTCCATTAAGAATTAGATATAATTTATACTATTTTTTACTTTGTGAAACATTGGTTGATAATAATCATTTGGGCCTTTTACATACATTTTTTTAACATGATTGTTAAAAATGATATTTGTTTATTTCAAAAAACAAACTAACTTCTGCATAATCTCTTTCTGCTTTGCATTTGGAGTACACGACTTGTTTTATTCATTCTTTATCTTTTTACTCTTTAATAACACTTATTAAATTTATCTTCTCAAAGGTATGTGATCCATTTTTAATTTGTCACTTAGGGTTTGTATCGGTGGTTTATTTTTGATTAAGTAATAATTTTTTTTACGAAACCTCTGTTTCATATTTCTGAAAATAGTCTCTGATAATTCGAATAAAGATAATGACGCAACACAAATTAATAAATACAGAATGTCGTTCGCACTTTATGGAAACGATTTTTATAGTTTAATCTTATCAATAAATACCGTATTTTTTGTGGAACTTTGCTTCAGTCTGAGAGCCATGATTCTTGACAATTCTAGCTGGACAAATTCTAGCTCGAACTTTTCAAGAAAGTAAACTATTCTTAGTACTATCATGCAAATTTTACTCCATTCCTCTTGAATCATTTTCCAAAGTCCGTTCAGTGTTCTTGGGTGCCGTTTTTCTTAGGCTCATTTAGTGAACCGAAAGCACAAAGTCCATTAAAGAAACGTAGGGTGATTTTACACGTATTTCATCAAATGGGATACACTTTATTCCGGTTTCTGATTCTTTCTTTGAAAACAAGCAGCAAACGTGTGATTAGAGGCTTTGTCCGTATGAAGCTCAACTTTATCAGCGTCCTTTCCATATAAAGTTGTAATTTCTTATTCAAAAATTGGTTCTAAAATATTCTGCTGATAGTAGAGTGAATTAATTTTGGCTTTACTTGAGACTTTTTTTCATTTCTAATTTGCCGTTGTTAGAAAATCCTGCAACTTTCATAAATCCCTTTAGGAACTTAACTGTATACTGTCGAAGCCATTTCGTACAGTGTTTCCCGTCAGTTGAGCAACAGAAAATTGATCTCCACAGTCACTTGAATATACCCATACCTCATCGAGTGTTATCGCAAATTTCCATTTTTCAGCAGCTATAGGTGCTTTTTACATAATTTTCTACAATTTGCTTTTCTTTCTACAATATGTTTTAAAAAAGGAGACGAACTTTAGGTTTAAACAACTGTTTTAACTTTAAATCATTATGAATGATTTTAATTACAATTCCGGAAGGCATTCTTGGTTTCGATGCTATGAATTTTTCATTCGGTGGATTATCTTTTTAACACGTTTTTATAAGTTTCATTTGTATGTAATGGAATTTTAAACTCGATTTTTACCCGCTTTAAAAGGTCAGACTAATTCGAAATGTCGCACACTTGTCAAGGACACATGACAATACAAGAATTTTATAATTTTGTTTCATTGTCCTGATCAGGATTTTAAAGATTTACGAGATTTGGCGACTAATTCATTATATCGTTTCTAGATTTAGCAACTAAGTGCATAAACCATTTTCAGATTTGGTGACTAAAAGATTAAGGTACAACCCTAAAACCGCAAAATAAGCCTCTGGTTAATAAAAAATAAAACAAAAAAAGTGTTCTTTATGTGAAAAAAGGTAGGGTGGGTGCGTAATTTTTCTGAAAATGGAAATTTAAAAAAAGAAAAAGACTCGTGCATGTGAATAAAAATAATTTGTTTTAACTGCTAAATATTTTTTATTTTTATAAGGCAATACTGATACGAATTAACATTATAGCAATCCGAGGCCCCGTTAACGGAGAGAATATAAATACGCTTCAGATCCATTAATTAATATCCATTAAAGAGCAAGACTAATTCCAGCAGCCACATAATTTTGGCCCCAAATATCAAACTCATGGATAAATTCAACAAAGGATAAACGATAGTTTTAATAACTTGAAAAACAGGCTTTTATTGTAGATTGAACTAAAAAATGAAAAATAAATTATAGTTTTAAAAAAACTAAAAACAAGTTTTTATAATTGAATCGAACTTAAAAAGTAAAAAAATAACTTAATATAAGAATAAATGATTAACCGAAAATTACTGTCATTTGTGGTAAAACATTGGTGTGCTTGGTATTTCATTTTTGCACTAACTCAATTTCGAATAGAACTAGTAAGATATTATAACAATTAATATTAAAGCACCTCACGCTTTTATTCCTAATGACATTAATTTTCTCGTTATCATTTTATTCTTATATTAAAAATATTTTTACTTTAGTTCGATTCACATAAACGTATTTTTAGTTTTAAACTATAATTTTAAACAGATTTCACTTTCTTGATAGTTGCCTGTGTTTGAACAGTGTTACGGTGAAGTTTCGTGGTCATGTTTTCATTTTGATTTTCTGCTATAGACGCTTTTTCCCTTTCAAATTTAATATATTATAAATACCTTTGATTGAAATGCAATAACCGAGATTTTTACGCCGCTTTTTAATTTGTTGATACGAATGTTTCTCCTTGGAAAGTGTAATTACGTAACCTTCGAGTCATATGTCATTTTTAGGAGCCATTTTTAAAATATAATATTTTTTTATTTTACATTCCAATCAAAAGAAAACCTTAGCAGACGATTATTCTGAAGTTGCCAAAGTTCTATTTCAAAAAGCAAACAAAAAAAATAAATTTACAAATGTTTCAAAAAAATGCCCTTTTTTGTATGTGTTTATTAATACTATTTTTTTAAGAAATACTTTCAAACATTTTGATCTTTTTATTATGTTTTGCTTATTTTTAATTTATTTATATTTTATGTTGAATAATTTTGAAAATATTAAAAATATTATATGTGCAAGCAAATCTAGGATCGTCACATCTAAAGAATATATATCAAATTCATTTCTAATACACTCGTATATTCTTTCCACAGCGAAACATTTCCTCATATAAATTAATTTAGAACATACTTTACTTCCGCGTATCATCATACAACTGGTTTTGAAAAATAGCATTTTTAGTATTTTAAAGGAAACGGTTCCTCTTAATGCTACATATTTTTAAAAAATACTTAGCGTTAAACTAAAACTCAGAGGCGCAACGACCTATGAGAGCCAAGGTCTGCTGTGCCCACATCAGTTACGTGACTTTAGGGGCTGAGGTGTATAAGCAGGTGTTCTGTCTGGTGATCAGTCTGATGCGATACCCCAGTGTTTAGTTCCCAAGAAAGCATGGTACTCATTTATTGATCCACGGAAGGGAGGAAAGGTTGAGTCAACATTGCCAGCCAGAGATTTGAACTCCGGACCTGTGGCGTGGAAGCGTGATATGCTAACACTCAGTCATGGAGTTTCATTAAAATATTTAATACAGTGTTTCTCAAACTGTGGGGCGCACCCCCTAGGGGGGCGTGATAACTCAACAAGAAGGGCGCAATCTTATGAAAAAGTCGAAAATAAAAGATTGTTTTTAAAAAAAGCTATTAATTTACTGAAAGGAAGCAAAAAAAAAATGAAAGAAATACATTCTGACATAATAAAAAATAAAATAAACATTTATATTGATATAGTACACTTATACATGTATCAGTACTGCCCAATGTGTTTCATAATTAATTTAACAGTACTAAGTTAAGAACAAGTTTAATAATTACCAGTGGGCATGTCATAAAATTATAGACAAAATTCAGCATTTATCTTGATAATTTGTATGGTTTATAATTAGAGTAGCCTTGTACCTTTACGTCAAAGTATATTAATTTTGAATTCAATACATTGATATTATATGGAGGGGGCGGGAGGAAAATTATCATTGAAAATTGGGTCGTAAGTATAGAAAGTTTGAGAAACACTGTGATTTAATATTTATTAAAACACATGCATATATATATTATTCGTAAGTAAAAGCATTGCCAATATTCATAGATAAACATATGCACTTCTATATTATGCCAAACTTGCACATAAAAAACCATGTAGCACATTTATTTTTATTCTGCTTTACAACTAAGTTTTCCAACTAAGTATTCTCAGTTTGGTTTAGAACGTTAAAGTACGGGCATTTGGAAAATAATCAGTCCTTTAGCTAATTACAGAGCGTACAATTCCTAATGGGGAATTAAGGATTTCTTTTTAAAAAAGTCGAACTTCTTCAAAGAATTCAAATGAAGGAAATCGAAAATAAAACCAGTTTTTTTCTACTAGTTTTAACTATTTTAAAAAATAAAATTAAGGGAGTAATTGCCTTACAAATTATGTTTCCCTCGGGGGAATACAAGTTTTTTGTGAAAGTCATCAGAAAATTTTTTTTTCCACTTAAAAGTTGAAAATTGAAAACAATCAAACTAATGATTTCCTGAGTCGCGCAACTCATTATTGAAATTCGTTTTGTGACAATTAGGGGATTACTTTTTTTCCATATAATATACAAGACAAAATTTTAAAATTGAAGCTTAACTAAATTATTTTAAAAAAAAAAATATTATAATTATAAAAATTAATTGAATACATTCTACGCACAATAGCAATGGTCAAAATTATAAATTTCTTTAAGAAAATTATTTTATAAAACTTTTTTTTAAGTTATCCCTTTTAAAGGTTTCCCACTACGTTCGGAACCGTGTTTTTTAAAAAGCATAAATGGTAATTTTCATGCTATTTAGTGTCCCTAAATTAAAATACTGTAAAAAAATTGTTTTAAAAACTTTTTTTTGGAAAAAAAAATTATTTAAATACAATATTTCGGCAAAAATTAACTTTGAAAAACCCTTTTTTTTCAAAATTTTTCTCCTTTTCTGAAAAAATGTTTCCCTATTATAATAATATTTTCCTGTCAAAGTTTATACCTCTGTACAGAGGCTCCTTTTGATTTTTGAAAAATTCACATTATTTTTTTAGGGTTTCAACCATTTGGGAAAAATTTATCGGCATTTTTTTTTTTAAAATGTCTCCTTTTTGTTTGTCGTAAAAAATGGATAAAAAACCCCCTTCTAAATTATATATTTCAAAATTCTAGTTGAGCTTCTGTACAGAGGTCTTAAACTAAATACGGCAAAAAAATTATTATAAAAAATGCATTTTTTACAAAAAAAAAATATTTTGAAAAAAAAGGGCATTCTATTTCATTTTTTTTTAAAATTTTTTAATACTTAAAATAATTTTTATTTTAATACTATTCTTAAAAAAAATTTTATATACATTTTCTAATCTAAGTGACACTAAATAAAACATAATATCTAATTTTTAAAGCTTTTCAAAATCCGGGGGTTAAGTAAGTTATGGAAAACAAAAGGTTTGAGAAATGATTCTTTTTTTTTAAAAACTTTTTTAAATTTAATTTTTTTTTTTTTAACAATCATTACAAGCCTATAGAGGTCCAAATGATACATAAATTCTTAATACAACATTTTGAAAAAGTATAGAACTAAAAAAATTTATTACTTACTGTTATGGCAACCACGGGGTTCTGTGTGCTAAAATTCTATACAGAAAAACTACTAAACTATCAGAAATTCATGGAATGATCAGATAAGAAGTCTTTTTATTTAAATAGATAAAAGTTTCCCCGAAAAGGGGTTAAAGGGGGATAAAGGAAATTAAGTTTTGGAATGTATTATAATATTTGACTAACAATATCTATGAAATTTTACCCTTTAAGAATTTTCCCTGGTGAAACTCGAAATGTTAGAAATAGTTACCTTTTTAAGTGCTTTCCTTAGAATTTCGAACACATTATAAACGTACTGAACTAGAGGACAACTGTTCTCAAATAATTTGAGTGGTTGTAAAAGCAAAAACCAAAGAGAGAAATTAAAATTTATAGAAACTCAGCACATCTGAATGTTGTACAGTCATCAAAAAACAGGACGCACTTAATAATTTTTACAAATCTTATCATGCTACCCATCCGGTATAGTGGTTAGCGACACCGACTGCTGTGCCGTTGGGCCAGGGTTCGAATCCCAGAGAAGGTATGTATATTTGCAAAAGTATAGTGCCTTTGCGGCATGGAAGTACTCTTAAAAAGCCATCGAGGCGCAAGTCCTCTTGTGAGGTTGGTGGAAGGAAAAAAGGGATCCCCCGGTGGTTTTTTTCTTGGGTGGAACCGTGCAAATCGTATTGCCGTATGGTGCTCAAAATTTTGGCTAACGCGCTTTGCCCCGATAAATTTTTGGGGCCCCGATCTGACACGTCGTTTTTGTAATTTGAAACAAAAAAAATCTTTTGAAAATTAGTATTGTAGCCAAAACCTCAAAAGAAAACACATGTTACAGAAAGAAAGAACACGAAAGAATTACAGTGTTAACAAATAATTAACTAGACTTATTCTTTTTTGAAAAATCGCATACTGGATGTCTTTCTCCCGTTTGTTTCCTAATCATACTCTATGTAAATCTCATAAAATTCTGCTTTAATTTTATAGAATTTCTAAAAAAAAGATGACTTTAATATTAAATAATAATTTCAAACATTTTTAATAAAATAATTTTTATATTCAAATTAATTTTTACACTGAGGGGAATATTTTCAACCAAAGTGCCAAAATGTAACAAGTATCATTAAATAAAAAATAAATATATACAAAAAGAAAAAAAAAGTAAACACAGTAACAAACCTTTTTTTTAGGTATTTTATATTCTCTATGTCCCGAAATATTTCAATCTAAAATTTATCGCAGTTACATCCACAAGAGCTTCGAAAACTTCACAAAAAATTAAAGTTATGATTAAGAAATGGTGGCTCCATATATTTATTTATAAATGTTATCTGCTGATCTACATAAAATGTGATGTTTCAAAATAAGAGAGAGAGTGCGAACAGTTTTATTTTTGAATTAATAACATTTTTAAAAAAACTTGGTACTGCTTTAAACAAAAAGGGCAATAAAAAAACATAAAGGAAAATCTTTTGAAAACGGTATAAATGAAATAATAATAACATAAAAATTAAACCAACAGTTTTAAAATTTGTCAAAAACTAATTTTTTTTAAAATTTAATATGCCATACTTATGTCTAGAAATTAACTGTACCCTTCATTACAATAAATAAAAAATTGAAACACTTTTTATAACAAGAAAAATAATCTGTATTTGAATTGAGTTGAATTTCACTATGTCTTTTTTTCCCCCCGCATTTTTTTTATTTTTTTACTATTAGTTCACCTTCTCCCCATGTATATATATATATATATAATTTGTTCAAATTTTCAATCATTAATAAAATACTTTCTATTAATCCATTCAAGTTCAAATACATTTTTCTTAACTTGTAGTATGACACTTGATGTTAATAGTTTTATCAAATATTAATTTCTTAGTTAAACTTAATTAATGAATAAATAGTAACAAACAAAAATAATAGTCAACACCTCAAAAAAAGGAAAATAACGCCCTTAGTGCAATGGACTTTAATCCAAGGCATGGGTTAATCCTACCGGGGTGGCCAATTTCTAAGAATGTGATTTATGAAAGGGGAAAAATAGTAACAAACAAAAAACAGTCTAACACATATATAGCAAAAGGGAAAAAAGTTTTATTTTGCCTTTTTGTTTTTACATATTTATATTAATTTATATTTAATGTAACTAAAATAAAATTTTCTTTTTTTTGACTAAAAAAATTGTTAAAAATTTTTTTTTTATTTTTTCCCTTTTTTTTTTTTTTTAAACATTTGAACTCAATTTATTTTAATACCTATATTTAACAGCCTATAATTCGTTTGCACTATTTTTTCAGAACTAACGAAAGCAAAAGATTTTGCTTCTACAGTTTTTTACCATCATTAAATCTTTTTTTTTTAAATCATCTCATTTGAAACAAAATTTTAAAAAAATATCAAAAGAGTTAACATTTTTTGAGATATTAATTTATAAATAAAAGAATTATAAAATATGTAGCGATATGAACACATTTCATAAGAGTAAATAAAATAATAACTCAAATATTTTTTTAAAAATTTTTTCCGGGAAAAAAAGTTCAATGATATTTTTGAAACAATATTAAAATAATTGAAAGTAATAAATAGTATAAGAAAAAAATTAATATTCAAACCTAACATTGTGGGAAATTTCTTTGCAATAAATAAAATTGATAAATCATAAGTCATAAAAAAAGTAGCTTATCTAAATATTCAATTATTGAAGAGCTCATCAAAAAAAATTTATAAAAAAAATCATTTAACAGAATCCTTTTTAAGAAAATATGCAAAAAAGATGCAGAATTTCTAATATGAAAACAAGTGTTAATTACTTCTAGTTAAATAGAGAAAAAATTCAATACTCATCATTTCAATTAAAAAATTTCATTGCTTTAACTTGGCCCTACTGTAATGAAACTTGTATGCAATGAATGCAGAAATAATTTTTAAATGACATAATTTCAAAAATTGTGCAACAAATATCTTTTAAATACAAAAGTATTGAAAGTAAATTTATATATTTTGGATAATGATGCAACATACACATAAAACAATCCTTATTCTTATATAATATTTATTGAAAAAATAAAAAATGTTATTTAAAAAAAACTTAAATGTTTAAACATAACCTTTATTTAAAGAAAGAATGTATATCACACTTATGTATATATTCTTTTTTTAATGATATTTCTAGCACATAATTCCCACATTAATAGAAAAAAAGTCAACACAAAAAAGTTTAACTCCAGGTATACACAAAGATAGATGTATATGATACAAAATAATTTTATCTAAACTTATTGTTCAGATTTTCGTTAATAATCAATTCATATTTACCTTCAAAAAAAATGAAAAAAAAAATTAGTAAATGATTATTAATATGGTATTATTTATATTATTAAACTACCAAAAAATGTTTAATTTGAGATAGCATAGTTACAAATAATTTAAATAAATATTTAACAGAATAGCAAGGGAAAAAATGTCTTAAAATGTTCAGTTTTAGTGAAAAATAATTATTTTGGCATAAATAAGAAATCAAAATTTAAAAAAGATATTAATAAATTTAAAAATTTTACACAGTACAAAAAAATTTATATTTTCAGTTTTTTTTTTTTTTTTTAAAAACTATTTTAATTTTTGGTTTAAAAAATAAAACTTTAAAAAACACATTTAATTAAAAGTTAAAAAATAAAATTTAATCAACAATATTTTTCAGCTACATATGAAGCACAAAACCAAAACATTTTAATAAATTTAAAATGATCATAAATGCTGTTAATATCACTAACAAATAATTTAAATTTCAAATTCTGATTTATTACAACAGAATTTCATTAAAAATGCTAAAATTATGCATGTCACATTCTTAAAAATTAAATAAGTACGATCTTTAAATTATCATTAGAATACTTTAAAGCTGTCAAATAAGCCTTCAAGAGATGTAAAGTCAACAAGAATTTCCAGATTTTTAGATGTTAATAAATTATCTTTATTTCATATATACACATCAATTAACAAAATGAATTGGCTTACAAAAGAGTATATAATTAACACATCGAAAATTATAGTCAACATTAAAATAATAAGAATGAAATTAATTTTAAATAACAAAATAAACCTTTTATTTTTTTCCGAAGAAGCCTTTAACAACATCAAAGTACTTTTTAGTGAACAACACCATAAAATATTTTAAAATACATAATACAAACTTAAATCTAAATAATCAATTAAATTTCTTACAATTACAATAAACAGCAAGCATTATTCCTCTACTTGAGAATAATAATAGCACAATGATTGGGATAAAATTTAGAAATGAATTCAATAAAAAAATTTCTAAACTTTGATTAAATTTTTTGAGCTCCAATATATACATATATCACTTCACAAAATTTGCCATCAAAATATAACATCATTTATTCATTGTAATTTATTTTAACCACATGAATTTTTTTTAATAGACACAAGTTGTTCTTCACAGACAAACATTTATAAAATTCACTTCTGAAGCTCATAAATTGGCTGGTTTGTATGACTTTCAAATGCTATGTCAGCACATTTTAACAAATAAAGCTTTGAAAAATGTACAATCGTCTTCTGGATTATGGCAAACAAAAACAGTGGTGCTTACACAAATTTTCTCACATGCATTTGCAGATCATTTATCAGAGAGTGCAAGCAGGGAAGTAATAGCTTCATCTTTGTTCCCACGGAAGTTTTCCAACACTCCGATTATCACTTCTCGATCATAAGTTGGAAACATTTCTTGCATCTATAAAAGATTTTCAACAAAATATTTACATGCATGAAGAAATTAAAATCACATAAACTTTTAAATTGAATGTAGCTAAAAAAAATCGGTTATTTTTATAAAAATAATTTTGTGTTATTCAAATACAAAAAAAATTATATTATATATATGCACACAGGTAGATACACACTCATATATATAATCCCAGTACTTTCTTATTACTGCATATCCTGATTTCAAAATTAAATTCCAGGCACATTTTCAAATATTCATGAATTAATAATTACATTGAATATATGTACATACTACATACATACTTCAAAACATTTGATTTACATTTAGCCATTATTTTACTTTGATCAATGTAATTTTTCCAAGAGCATTATTTGTAGTTGTCATAAAAAATCATCACAGGACTTTGGAATTTACTACATAGAGATTAAAAACAAATATTGGATTTTCAGAAATATGATATTTTGCTTAATAATAAAAGTAATTCATACATTTGTACACTTTAGCACTTTTATACTATAAAGATTTCTTTTTTAGTATTTATAAGTGAGCAATAACTTTTTTTGCTTGTTTTCCAAAGCAGTACTTATTTGGTAACTTTCAGTAAGATATAATGGATTATCAAAATTATTTATTTTAGCTGAGTTATTTCTTTTTTATTGAAAATTTAAACAAAAGCTAAAAAAAAAAAGTAAAACATTAAGAAGGAAATTTTTATTTCGAATGATTAACTATTGCAATTTTCCCAGAGACTGAGAATCAAAATTTGAAGGACGATTTCAATAGTATTATGCCAACACATGTAACAAATATTCATGTAAATATGTCTTAAAAGAAAAAAATATCAAAATTAGAGAGAAAAAAGATGCTTCTCATTTTAGCAAACTTCTCACTATTTTGACATTTTGATAAGCAGCAGGTACCTTAATCTTATGACAAAATCTTAAAAGCAGATTTTAAATCAATAGCCACATAAAATCAATAGTATGCCTTGATTCATTTAAGTGTTAAATTCCATTTTAATTCTTTCATAAAAAATTGATTTCTTTTTAAAAGTATTAAAACAATTTTTTGTCTCTCTCTTCTCACCATTTTAAATAAAATCACAACTAAATGTCTTTTACAAGAAAATACTTCCTTCAGATCATATCTTCATTTGTGTATGTGTATTTTTATACAATTTAAATTTAAAATAAAAAAATCCTTAATAATAATCATGTTTATATAATAAGAATAAAAATATATATCAGTTAAATTTTTTGAAATTGAGATAATATTTTCAAAACATGGGGTAGTTAAATTTGTCTACAGATGGATCTCACTAAAACTATAACTAATATATATAAAATTAAGTGATTTCAATTTATTGCTTCTCACATGATAAAATCTTACTTTTTAAAGGTATTTTCTATCATATTTTAATTTATGTTACAATCAACATTACATTATAGTTTGTTTGTTTTGCAAATATATGAAAGCTGTACAAAGATAACAATTAGGTAATGACTAGAGACAAACGTTTTGAATGAATCTACTGGGTAAAAGTTCAGTTTACCAGAAAATTTCCATTATTTTAAAAATATATGATTTTTTCCTTTTTCTTCTTTCTATTTATCACTAAATTGATTCTAAAAAAAAAAAATGTTTATTTGTGTGTGTGTATGGCAACCACTTATTAAAAAAATTTTTTAATATTGGGGAAGTTTTTAGTTTTTAATAATTTTCAGTTATTTTAAATGATTTATATTTCTTGGATTATTGGGAACAGTAGTTAGGATAGAATTGAAAACCTGACATTTTGCTGAATTTTAATTATTTTTTTAGCAAATCCCTCCAAAAAAAACTTAAAATTTTTTTTAAATATAACTTTTGATAAGGAAAATAGCAACAAATAGAAGTCTCAGACCCAAATCTTTTAAAATTTTAAAAGTACATGTTTTAAAAAATATAAAAAGGCTTTCCCCAAGGGCTAGAACAAAAAAAAAAAAAGCATAAGGAAAGGGAACTGTCAAAAAAAGAAAATTATTTTTTAAAACTAGCTTGATATCAGATCTAGAATTTACACTCTTTTAATAATGAAATAAACCACTGAAAAATGTAAAAATTATATTTTTATTATTTTTAGGATATAACATAGCCTTCTTGATCAAAAATAAAATTGAGTATACCTTAAACGTTTTAAAAGATAAGAATTTTGTTTGAGAAGTAACAAATATAAATTCATTCTCTAAGAATTATATTAATAAAATTATTTATATTTGGAATATATGATATTATACAGAAAGATTGCTTGATTTCAACTTACTTCAAAATTTTAATTAAAATTTCACTTGGTTGCTTTAGAATTAACATTTACATAGATACTAAGAACAACTGCAATCTTTTGTTGAGGTCAATAAGTTATCATTATTTTATTTCATACTTGTAAAGCTAATGGAGATAGTCTTTAGATTTTAAAAAAAATTCATATTTTATTTAATAAGTTTTTTTTTGAAATTTATTTGAGTTGAACTTTTTAAAATTTATAACATTAGATGACATCTTGACTCAATCATATTAACATTTGATAAAACATCATTGAAATTTCATCAATGGTGAAAAGGTGAGTAGCCAGTTGTTTATCCATCTTTTTGAACTGGCAGTTTAAATGAACAGTTAAAATGTTCCCACCAAAAATACATCACAATTTCCTTCCTCAGGGGCCCCGAGGCAGGATTTTGGGCCTTTCCCAAAAAGTCCCCGGCTGCCTTTTTCCCAGCTGTGTTCTCCAATTTTTAGTTTTCACTCTGGGTGCCAATTGGTTGGGCAATGAAGACTTTTTTAATGATGCACTCTTCGTCCATTCTGACAATGTAGGCTTCCCATTTAATTCATTGTACTTTGATGAAGTTAACAATGTCAGATTCTTTATATGAGTTCTAAATTTGATCTTCACCATATGCCATTTTCTTGACTTTCTCCAAAAATAAATATTACAATCTTCCTTTTGTACATACTTATGGTGTTCTCATCTGCTTGAGACATGGACCAAATTTCACATGCATAAGTTAATACTGATCTTAAAAGACTTTTATACAATAGAACCTTTGTCTTTCTTTTGATTAAATTCAATTTTAAAGATTTTAGTATTCCATTGCAACATCTATTAGCCATAATAACTCTTTTTGGATTCAACAGCAACACTAGTGAGAGTATAATTTTTTCCACACCCACAATTCTGATCATTTCCATCATCAATTACAGTGTTCCCGGTTTTTTTTTGCTTCCTTATGATGCTTGGGTTTTAGTGATCGATAAAGGGGCCCTTTTAGCCTTTAACAAGTGCATTTGGCAAAATGTTTTATGACAGAGAATTTTATCTAAATAACATTTTAAATAACCTTTATTATCTCTGGTGCAATTTTTCAATGGAGCTACTTTGATCAGGAACTCTCTAAAGTTAATGGTAAAATCCCCATAGAGAATACGAAGTAAATTTCCTGAACATTTTTCATGAATTTAAAATTTTATTTTATAGCAGTTTCTCCAAATCAGATAATAAACATTTTCAAAAATAAAGATACAATGCCACATATTCATTCAAAATAGTTTTATTTTATAATACTTCCCCTTACATATTACTTCTTGATAAATTTTTTACATTACTACCACCATTTTTTAACATTTATTAAATTAAGGCACAAGCTTTTGCATTCCACAAAATTGAACTGTTTTAAATCAAAACTATATTTCAACTGCATTTTTTATCCCCTCATAATTGTAAAAGTTTTGTATAGCAAGATGTTCCTCAAAGAAAAGGAGTAAATTAAAGCTGCTGGAAGCAAAGCCTTGGGTGGATGGCTGAAAGTTTCACCCTTAAAACTTTTGTGTTCGATTTGAGTTACTATGTAAGTGGGAACATTATCACAAATAATTTAGTGTTGTGGTGATAAATTGCTGACACATCACATCGCAAGGAGATCCAGAGATTCCTTTCCAGCTTCAGCATACTTTGTGAGGATATTGAGTACAAATCCCATCTTTTTTTTTTTCATGTTCTTCTACATACATCTTAGAAATCAAGCACACACATGATTTCCTATTCCTTAAAATTACAGCCATAGCTTCATAAAAGTTGCTACAGATACTTCTGTGGAATGACTTTATTCATATTCAAATCTTTCAGAAATGCCTATTAACATGAATTGCATTTTCTGTTTTCTGAAGAGTATAAGAACTTAATCGGCACAGTCAATTTAATTTGAATTTGTCAAGAATATTGATCCTATCTTAAAAGAAATTACATTATTTCATTCCATTTTATCAAATTATAATCTCATAGACAAAAACAATTTCTTAAAACAATATTCATTGGCTGCTCACACTTTTCACTGAGAAAACATATGACAGAGAGCACTTAGCATTTGGGAGAATTCTAAATAGGTACAGCTAATTGATCTAAAAATGTTGTACTTGAATGAGATTCAGCAAAAGAATGTAAAATAAGCAAATGAAGAAAGCATATGCTTGAGGCTATGCAAGATTAAAGCCCATGTGCCCACCAAAACCTTTTCTTTCTTCCTCTATATGTTGCAACTTTACTTATATAAAGATAATATATATGAAAAAAATTCTTCAATATATAAATTTTTAAAAATCTTTTTTTTTATGTATTTATTTTAATAGTTTAACAACTAATTTTTTTAAAATACTTACTTGTTTAATGTCATCTTCAGATGGTTGATAAGGTTGAGGTTGCTGCTGGGCAGGGTAATGATAGTTAGGATTCTGCAAGGGTTGTTGACCCACAGGATAACCAACTGTCACAGGTTGTCCTAAAATTACAAGTTTTGTTTGCATGTTACAGTACTCTAATTTTGTAATAAAGAATTATTAGTTAATTATTAAAGAATAATAAATTAATTGTAATGTTTCATATTAACTTCATTATCTACATTATTAATCATTTAAAAGTTTTCTCAGTAAATATTTGAAATAATCTCCAACAAACTACATTTTTATATTAAGTTATAGTTCCAATTTTTCCAAAAAAACAAACAAAAACAAAACATAAATAATTATACAGACTAAACAGAGAGTAACAGCTAAACCAGGGATTGGCAACATGCGGTACATGGGTATGACTCTTAGTGTCAATCTGCCCTACTCTACAAATTTTTAATTTTTGAGTGAATGGAAGTCAATAAATTTGCAATTGATATTATTTGACTGACATCTTCAGAATTATAGACATTTATGGAATTGTGAAAAATCTGTAAGATAACTCTAAAGGTAAGTTTACAGATGTTTTGTAAATTATTGAATATCATTGCTGGAAAGTAATTGTTTTGCAAGAAATTGCCCACAAGAAATTGTTTAACAATGGAATGCTGTGTCAAATTGAAAGTCACAAATTATATTTCTGATTTTGCAATATGAAAATAGAGCAGTTTTTTAAACTATAATGAAGCAAAATGCTTATATTTTATGTTGCCTGTTTCTTATTTTAATAAATATGTTTAAAAATACATAACATGTGTACAATTTCAAATTTTTTAAAGAAATAGTTATATTTTGTTTGTATATTTTTTTGTTAAGAAATATCTGTAAATGATACAAAAGTAACATATAAAATCAGTAAATCTAAATTATTGACCTATATTCTCTAACACTGCATGTACTATCCTGAGAATCTAATTGTTTTAAAAATGTCCTACTATGTGGCCCACTAAATTATATTGGTAGATTGGTTTGGCACACCACAGCTTTAAGCGACCCCTGAGCTTAAATAAATAACAGAATAGAAAAAATAGAATACAAATGAAAAGAGAAAAAAAAAAAGTAGCATTCTGCATAAACTAATTATACAAATTACACTATATATACATATACATTTAAAAATTAAGCATACTTTGTAAATTTAGAAATGAAAGGACAAAATGAAACATAAAAGCCAGAAATTGCACCATAATCTACTGTAGTAAACCAGTGATTATGTTTGAGCAAATTTTTTGCAAGTGATGTTATGGAATGACAGGAGGAGTTACTGAGAATATTGCAAGTAATGTTACGGGAATGTGCCTTCAAGATTCTGGTTGTTTGTGTAATCAATGTGAGTCTGTGCTTACACTTAAACTGGATAATCATTATATGTTTTGAGAGCTGATATAGCAAGGCTTGCGAGTGAAAAAGTCCAATAGAGATTCTATGCAGTAGTTTTTAGTTGGTGCCCTTTTAAATATGCGTGAGCAATAAGCAGCATTCTGTCATATTTTACTTTTTTACTACAGAAAAGGTAAAAATGCTGTACAAGTCAGAAAGAAATTAATCAATGTGTATGGAAAATATGTGTTCACAGAATGCCAGTGCCAGAACTGGTTTGTAAAATTTCAATCAGGCAATTTTGATGTCGAAGATGCACCATGTTCTAGAAGGCCGGTTGAAGCTGATAGACATGATAAAGGCATTTGTTTTAAATTAAATATTAAATGAATAGATGGCGCTGTAAGCCATCTAGATATACTTTGTTTAGCTTGTACAGTCAGAGTTATGTAATGTTCTTTGTGCTGTAAACAAGTCTTCTATGTGTGTCATCCAAAACCAAAATGACTAAAAAGATGGACTGAATTATTGGAATATGATAAAAATATAATGGAAATATAATTGTCTTATTGACCATGGAATTGAGGTAGGAAATATAACAGCATTAATTGATGCAAATGGCGAATAACAACACATGAGATCAGTGAGAGGTTAAATTTATCAAATTCAACTGTTTATGACCACTTGAAAGGCCTGGGTTTAAACTCGAAGCTCGATACACGGGTTCTCCATGTTCTCACAGTGAGAAATTTATGTTGTTGCATTGATGTCGTGATTTGCTTCTCAAATGTCTCGAAAATGATCCATTTTTGAAGCGTATCATTATGGGTTGTATATAACAACAGTAAACACAAGAGATCACAAAGCAAAAGATGATGTTGTCTATTTGGTAAAGATTTTAAAGGGACCTTTTTTTGCTTTTACTAGATAACACAACAATTAATTTGGAAGTTTACTGTCATCAGCTGAACAAACTGAATAATGCACTTCAAAAGAAAAGACCAAAATTAATTAACAGAAAAGGTGCAGTGTTCCACCAAGATATTGTGACACCTCATACAAGTTTGGTGACTTGCTAAAAGCTTGTACAGTTTGGATGGGATACAATGGCACACCCAACATATTCTCCAGATCTGGCACCTTCGGATTATTATTTGTTCCAGTCCCTGCAAAATTCTTTAGACATTAAAATCTTTACTTCAAATGAGGAGGTCAAAAACTACCTCAATTAGTTTTTTGCCAGCAAAGAATAAGAATTTTATGAGCTGGAATCATGCTACTACCAGAAAGATGGCAAAAGGTATTGGACCAGAATCGGCCAATGTATAATTTTATAAAATATGTGTTCATTATACGTAAATTGCCTTTCATTTTCAAAAATAAAATAAAATAAAAAATGAAATTACTTTCCAAACAAGCCACTACTATGTATCCCAGCAATTTTATCAGATAGATATCTTCAAAGCTTCCTGCAACTATAGTAATAATGATTCTCAGGCAAACAGCATACAAAAGACTGCAGAATAATGTTTTGTATGATAGGCATTCAGCTGTTTGTGAGCTATTGACTTGTAAAAAAACTATTGCGAGCCATTGACGTGTGTAAAAAGATAGGTGATGAAGCCAAGAACATGGGATCATTTCTTTCATAGCTTAAGTCAAGAGAGCATGGAATATATAACCCCTCCTTTTTTTACCTGCCAAAGAAACTGATTTGCTTTCCAGTACTACCATTTTTCACACAAGTATGTGTAGTTATGTGGAGATAGAAAAGGCATAGATAATTAATTCTTTTGATGAAATAAGGAAAATTTTCACAAATACTGTCAAGGTCCTTTTAGTGCATTCAAATATCTTTGGAATAGTTTTGCTGATGATAGAGACCAATGCAAAGGATCGTACTTCAGAAAGGCATATATAAACACAAAGGGCAGTTAATGCACTTGCTGAGCAAGGCCATGCAGTTAAGGGGTTAATACAAATATGATTTTCGACAAAATTATTAGTATCCTGGCATTGGTGAGTGGACAAAATATTTGCTGGATGCACAGACCTTTATCTTTTTGGAGGAAGATCAATTAATGTAGCAAGTAATAGAGATGAGCTTTTGAAACTTCATGTTTGTCTTTTTCAAAATAGGGTCAAGTGCTTATTCATAGATATCAAATGATAACACACCATTTTCAGCCCATAGAAGAATATTTTGAAAATAAAGATATCAGGTACATGAAAGGGCACAGAAAGATTCCCAGACTTATATATAAATTTGAATATCTTTGGAACAAAAGATTTCATGTACTCAAAACAAAAGATTTTAGTTTACCTGACCTATATTGAGCCCAAAACCATTCTGCTGCAAGAGGGGCAGAATCTTCCCTGCAATTGACTTAGACTCTCATTTGTAGCATGAAACATCATGTGATGTTTGCATTGCAGCAAGAGATGATTATATTCCCAAATTATCAACTTTAACAGTTTTGTTTCTTCATTTTGTAATAAAAGACAAACTTCTTGTCTGCCATTTTGTATCATTTGCATTTATCAAGCAATAAATTTATTTCTATGCATTATTTGACAGCTCCCTCAATTTCTAATAGCTTTCTAACTATGTACATCAAATTTACGGCTACAAATTTAAGTATATATATATATACACAGCTTGATTGAATTATGGTGAAATCCAAAAATTCTCCATACATAAAATGTAAATAAACAAATATTACCTTAATGTATAATTAAATGAGCGCAAAAAAACATCTTAAAGACTATATTATCTTAACTTCTTTTTTAAGTTAATACTTATTTCATGACACAAAAATGTCAAAAATTAATTTTCAAAAAGTATACAAGTATTATTACCATATTAGGTATAAACTAATTAATATCGTTAAAAATTTTATAAATTTTTAGTATTTAATATAAGGTTAACCTACTGACCAGAAACATAATATGGCCAGCATCCAAAATTAGATTGAGGCACAACCATCAAAGGAGCAGCAGCAGGACCAGGCATAACTGATGACCAATAAGGCACAGACTGTAAAATAAATTACATTTAGAAAATTTTTTTTTCAGGAAGTTAATAGTGAAGTACATTCACAAATTACAAATAACTACCTATAAGAATACAAATAAGGAAAAAATTATCAATGTAAAACACTTTTAACTTGCAAAATGTATTAACTCTGTCGATACTTGTGCAAAAACATTTCATACTTTTCCCAGAATACTGATGCAAAATATAAGATATTATGTGGCTCTGTCAGTTCAAATATTTTAAAATGTGTTACAGTCTCTAAATTTTTATTAATATTAAATATAACCAATCAATACATAAGAATTTTAAATAAAAAGCCATAGGTCCAAAATATTTTACAATTAAATTGTGATTCATAAGAGCTATACACATAACAAGCAAATTTTGCACATAATACTTTGTCAATCAGGAGGTTGAAGAAACCTTGAAGATAATTTAAAACAACATATTTGAACTCATATACAGGGTGTCCTGAAACTTAACGATAAGCATGCACATGCAACGATATGGTCCTATCTGTTCTGGAAAAAAAAAATAAATTCCCTAGCACTTGGTAAAGTGAGAACAAGTCCATTTTTGAAAATGTGAAAAATTGACAACCTGTACCTCACCATTAGCTACTATGGCCACAAATTTCCCAATTTTATGATGATTTTTTCACTTAACATCTCACATAACTATGATATTTATCGCAGCCATAAGTTGGACAAAAAAATTTGCTGGTTTAGTTAAAATCAACAGTTTATGCGAGTCAGGGTTTGAGAAAAAGGTGGCACAATGTCACCTAACTTTGACTTACCATAAAAAGAAAACTGCACACAAATTATTGAAAACTATTTGGCCAGTTTCTCAAAAGTTGGCTCATTAAGTTAAGATTAGTAATGATTGTTATGCATAGAAAAAAACAAGTGTTATATATTTTTGGAATCTTAATTAAATGGGTCAACTTTTCAGAAATTTGCCTGAGGTTGAGTGCAATAGTTTTTTTATGGAGAGTCAAAGTTAGGTGACATCTTTTTCTCAAACCCTGACTCACACAAACTGCATTAATTTTAACTAAACCAGCAAATTTTTTTGTCCAACTTGTGATTGTGATGAATCGTACGGATATGAAAGATGACATTAAGTGAAAAAATCATAAAATTGTAAAATTTGTTGTCATAGCAACTAACAGTGTGGTGGAGGGTGTTAATTTTTCCCATTTTTAAAAATGTGCTCATCCTCACTTAACCACGTGCTAGCGAATTTTTTTCCTGAACAGATATGACTCCATCTTTCATTTTGTGCATGCTTATCATTAGGTTTTGGGACCACCCTGTATGAATTAATATAATAACTAATAAATTATAAACTATGAGTTCAAATTTAAATATCTAGAGAAGTATTGATTTAACTATAGCATATAGTGACATACAAAAGTTAAATTTTATAACAAGTTTATATCTGAAAAGAAAATATACTTGTTTCCCTATTTATGCATAGCAAAATCTAACATGAATTGTCTTAACCTCAATTTCAACTAAAAAAAAGCACACACACACAATATATACAACTATTATCTAATTAAATTATTTTAAAACATATTTTCCACTATCATTTTATATGCATAGGTATTAAAATGCTTACAAGAATTATTAATTTCAAAATTTTAGTTTGTGTTTTGGGGCATTTTGTGTTCAATTTTTATCCCATTTGAATGATAATAGAGTTGAAAAATATAAATGTGACTTATTTTTAGACAGTTTTATATATTAACACAAAACATTTTTAATTATTCACTGTAATTCATATATAAATGTAAATTTTACATTCCTGTAAAATTGAATAACAAAAGTAAAGATCAATGATTTTGATATCTATCCTCCCCCCTTTTATATTTTCCCTTGAAATCTCTCTTCTTGATTAACTTAAAAAAATGGTTTGAAAATTATAATTATGATGCGGAAACATTCCACATATTGTTTTAATTATAAACTATTTTTGAAAAATTCTCCTTAAAATTTTCAAAATATATACATATTCAAATATCTGTTCTAACTATCAAATTACAAAGAAAATTCAAAATCCTTTTTGTTTATAATTAATTTTTAACTACTTACAGCTCTATGAATAATTTTAACTTACTCTTATATAAACAGTAATGTTGATTTGTCCTTCTTTTTCAGGACCCTGTTTACCACTCAAAGGAACCCAAGTATCAATAAATTGTCCTTGCAATGCTTCATCAGTGAGTACATAATCGGCATATGCAATACGTTCATCTGGAGTAAGTGTATGCTATTAAAATTGACCAAACATTAAAATATTATACAAATATTTCCAAGAATATTTTCTTATTTCTTCAATATTGATTAAAGTTTTTAATGAACAATATTGATGCAACATAAAAAATATTAAGACAAATATTTCTCTACCAGTTCCTTTATAAAAAATAATTGATTGAAAATAACTTTAAAAAATAAGAAGGACACTGAAGCTTGGGATTAAATTTTGTATATTATTCTTTAAAAACTCAAATAAAAAAAATTTTTAAGCTGTAAGCTTAGAATCTTATACATCTAGGGAATGAGGATTGCCAGTCAGACTGTTGTTTAAAAATATGAGCAATAACAACAAATTCCAGCAGACACTTGTGTCAGGTAAAAATATATAGCACGAAGTGTCCAATACAAAAAACCTAACACATCACTCAATAACAGCGGTTCTGACATATAAATGGCAATACTGATTTTTCCTAAGCATGACCTAGTAGTACTAACTTTCAAAGGACATGTGTCAAAATTTCATGATAATAACTTGTTTAGTGTAAAAGTTACAATGGTTTTAGTGAAGTAATTTTTAGTTTGTTAGAAACCATGGACGAAAAAAAATTTCATGTGTTAAATAAGCATTGCTTTTTGTTGGGTAGAAACACTGTTCAAGCAAAACAATGACTGGATAAGTGTTATACGGACTGCTCCATCTCTTACAACAGTTAAGAGGTGGTTATGCTAACTTAAAACATGGTCACACACAGTCTATTTTGAGAGCAAAAACAAATCATTCAATGAAAATATATTAAAAAATTGAAAGATCACTGGACTGAATGTATCACTCTTGAAGGGAAGTATCTTGGTAAATAAAATTCAATCTTGCCAAAAGTTTTTTATTAGTTAGGCCTGGAACTTATTGAGTGATTATTATGAGCATTTTACCAAATATAATTATTCTCGACTCAAGATAACTATCTAATATAGAAAATAAGAAAAATACTATATTCAAAATCACATAAAATTTCCTGAAAATACTTTTTAGTAATAAAAGGTGACAAAACACGCTTATGAAATATTTGCTAGAATCAATAAAAATTACTATAACATCTGACTAAAATTTCAAATTTTTAATTAAAAAAGAATAATTATTATTATATATCATTCAGAGATACATCATACAATGATTAATATATTCATTGCCATAAAATGCTAAATCAAATGAAAAACAAATCTCTCTCAGTAAAGCTTCTCATTTAATTGCTATATTTACATCATTAAATTTTTTAACTTTGTCCAATCTTACGAAAAGAATCACACTTTTTTTTAAGATATATTAAAAATGTGAAACTTAAAAGAATATTTTTAATTTCATTCATTTACATTTTAATATTTCTGTATATTTATACATATATAATGAAGAAACTTACCTCATCAAACACTTCTATATGAATTGTCTTTATACCACGTGGAATGTATCTGCAATGGCATTCAATTAAATCATTCATACAAAAATATTTAAAGTGTTTAAAAGTAAATTCTTGCAAATGTTCCTTTACAAAACTAGTTCCCTTTGACAAAAATTATAATTATAAAATTGATTACATTTATGTTACATCTGTTTCTTAAAAAATTTGTAGTGTTAACTATTTATAAATTTGCAATGGTAAAAATGTAACTATGCTTTTATAGATAATTTTAACATTAAAAAATAATTTATTTACTGAACTCCTACATAACATTACCAAAAAAAAACATTACATTACCAATATGTTTCTGATAAGAAAAAAATCAGCACCTCCCATCTTTAAAAAAATTATATTTCAATAGAGATATTTTACCAATTACAAAAATGTTTATTTTAAATACAAAAAAAAAACCCACTTTCCACTTGCAAAGCATGACCTGATATTGAACGCTTGACATATAAAATAAAGAGAAAGGCAAACAGGATATTAGTAAAATTTAGGGGGACAACGTAATTGAGCTACCCAAACCAATTGCAAAATTTACGCTGAAAATTTTGCTCTTTAGTTTATTGAAAAAAGAAAAAAATATTGAAAACTTTAATTCATAACAGAAAACAAACAAAAAAAAACATTGACAACAGAAACAAAAATTCTACTTACGAAGTAATTGTTTTATTCCAGTTAGGATATCTTCCTCCTCTAATATCAGTATGGGTTTCAAAAACAGAATGTCCTATTCTAACTCTAACATATGGATCCATTTTGGTCAAACTGTAGTTCTTTGCAAGCTGGGCCTACAGTAAATATAGAGTACAATAATCTTAATATATTTAAAAAACTCAGACAATATGAAATTATATTTATAAATGAAGTTAAATGTAATAAATAGCAATAAATATATCTCACAGAATGAATAACAAATAAAAAAAATTTCAAATGAAATTTAATTACCATATTTACTTGAATCTAAGCCGTACTATTCCTCTACTGAAAATTGGTTATGACCTGGAATCAAATTTTTAAAAAATTGCATTGGAAGAAGAAATTAGTGTAAAATAGTTTAGAACCTGTAATTGCTCTATTTTTCTACAGACTTCTTGAGAATTTGGGGTGTGGCTTAGATTCGAGTAAATATGGTATATAAATAATTCAAAAGATACTTTTCATCTTTAGATTATCTCATCAAGCTCTTTATTTAAAAAAAGAGGGAAAAAAATTCTTTGGGTGAAAAATGTTTTTGGACACTATAAAACTAAATATTTGTATGTATTATCTATGAATAATTCAGAAACAGTACAAAATGCAAAAAATTGATTTCAAAGAGTTATTTTATCATTCAAAAATTTTATACATATTATTACAAAAATATTGATAAATATGTACTTTGATTTCAAATAATATCAGCATATATTTTTAGAAAACTGTTCTCATTAAGACATTATAATTAGCACACCATTATACTGCATTGAGAAAAGAAATTTGTAAATATTTTATACAATAGTTATTAAATATTAATCAAAGTTCAATCCAAATTTAAAAGTGGACAAAGAGTTCAAAACAATTAATGATTCTGTAAATATTTCAAGCTTGAATTTAAAAAAGTTTCTTAAATATGAAAATGATAGCTTGTTTTAGCCTTTTGTATAGAAAACTAAAATTTTCTCAGAATTCCAAATAAAACATCTGAGCTAAAAAGTGCAATACTTAAAACTCAAAGACAGCTAAGAAAAAAAAGGAAAAAAGAAATACACGATATTTTTCTCTTTCAAGAACCCAAACAATTTATTTTTATTGGTTAAAAAAAAATATATAACATATATAATACACAGTTTAAATTGATGAGTTCTTAAGAAAGCATTTCAAAAAATGTTTCATTCAAATACATAACAAACATAACAGTAAGTTAAAATTACCTATTCTAATTACGGAATGTCATAATTTTGAATCAAGTATGTAGAATTACAACTGATACCCTACCAACAAAAATGTTACATTTTTCATAATTTCTTGCTAAATAAGAGCATTTATTTTACATCACAAGTAATCATTTTATAACATTGATGCAAATAAGCAAAACAGAATTACCAATCCAGTATTCACTCACAACAAACCATGTTTGGCTTTTAAATGGTATCTCAATGATAGAAAAGGATGCTGGTTTGATTCGAGAATACCGTTGTTATGTTTGCCAAGATGGGCGATAACATTACAATATGGTTACCTTAATACTTTTATCGTCTGTCGATGTGGTTGCCATGGGGATAATATATTAGAAATAACTTTTGTTTTTTCCCACTGTAACCCTATTAATTTCAGACAATTTCTTTAAATGTTTAACCATTTTCAATGTAATTTTTCTATTGCTTGCATCTTCTGTTTAATTCTGTGCTATTTTCGAATATAGATATTTCTAAAATGAGTGAGTACTAGAATATTTTTTTCTTAAAAGAATAAGTGTTGTGCTTTTAATTATCGCTACAAATAATTTATTTTTGTTTTAAAATGGTTTTTTTACGTTCTTTGTTTGATGAAATTCATTGAAGGAACTTGCAGTGCAAGTTTCATATTGCAAGCTTTCACTATTTTGTAAAATTGATATTCTTCATTAATTTTATCATACATTACGTAATTATTTTATTCATAATGAAAAAAAATGCAATTATTACTATGTGTAATAATCATATAATATATTCATTATTTATAATTGTTTTTTTTAACATTTATTTATAAATATTACATATTTTGTTATTTATTTATAATTAATATTGGTATTTATTTATAATTATTATTGTTATTTATTTATAATTATTATCTTATTTATTTATAAATATTTTTGTTGTTTATTTATAGCTATTCTTATGTTATTTATTTACAATTATGTGATACCAATTATCTTATGCATTATTTTTATTTTTTTACAATTCGTCGATTCTTTTTTATAATTACTATTAAATTATAGTAGATGATTACTATTTCTAATAACTGTTATTAAATTGTACTATATGAATATTATATATAATTAGGATAAAATACTATTATAAGATTATTATATGCTGCTTATAATACTATTATTAGTACATGTTACTTTTTATTACATAATATTGTTATCCATTATTTATTGATTGATCTAGGTTATTCTCAATCTCTTCCTATATCCTTTATTTAAAATACATTTCAATGTATTTCAAAACAATTCTTTAAAATTATTGTGTACCATTAAATTACCGCTAGGCCGCCATATTGGATTCCATTCCAGCAACAAGAAGCGCTGCTTGGTGTGATCTTTATCATGCCAAGCAGCTTTGCTTTACCCCCGATATCAAACTAGTTCCTAGAAAAGTTATAAAAAAAACTGGAAAAAAAATGCAATTTTTAATAATAAATCTTTTTGCTCTTCTCCAGGACTTTTCTGGGCTCCTTTCTAAGTTTAAAAAAGATAAAACATAAAATAGAGTTTTCCTACATTAAAAAGTAAATCAATAATAAAACAAGTAATATAAAAAAAAATTTTAAGTCAATTCCTACTTAGATCAACAAAGAAAAATTTTATTTTAGCAACTTTTTATTAAATAGTTGCAATTAATATAAATATGTATATACAGATGACAGAATCACAATATTATATAAGTGGTAATTAATTTTTATTCATTATCATTAAAGTATTGTATTGTCATCCAAAACAATCCTGTATATAAAATTTCAGTTCAACTGAATGCTTTAAAATGTATTTCATTAATGATTGAAAATTTTGCCATGATAAATAAATAAACAAACAAACAAACAAATAAATATATACAGATTGTGAGCTAAAAGTAGGAATTGAAAAAATAAATTCTATGCTTGTCTAAAAAAATAAATTTTTTTAAATATTAGAGAAATATTTTTCATACTTGAATAACACCAAGGGTTATCTGTGTTGCTGTATTATGTTGATTATAATTTTGCTGTGCATGCTGCGCAGCTTGTCTTGGTTGAGAAGCAGCATTGCTAGAATTTTCTCCATTTGGGGATCCCACTCGCAAAAAGTCATCAGGTAGGTTTCCCAACATTACCTTATTAAAAGATGTTGAAAATACAATTCATATTAAAAATAAAAACTCCACAGCAACAAATGCTGAAAACTAATTAAAACCAAATCAAATTTAGTCATTCAAATTTAACTTTAAAATAGCTTTTTAAAGCTTGTTTTAAAAATTTGATCACATAAAATTTTGAGATAAAAAAAAAAAAGTATGAAGTATACTGGAGTATTTTCTTTGCTAATAAAAATCAAAATATTAACATTATTTCTATTTTGAAACACAAACTCAATAACAAACATTTGTTTTGTAAAACAAATAAAAAATTTAAATATGCCCTAAGGTAACGTATTTATTAACAAAAGTTCTTTTATAAATAGGCTCTGCTTACATATTTCTACAGAGTTATTGTAAGAAAAATGTGAAGCAAAAATCAAAATTCTATAAATATGTTAAAACCTTTTTTTAACTATGATAGCATATCCTTGACACCTCCATGAGTGACTTCGGTGGCCTTCATCATTTTAGACTAATAATTTTTCGGTACTTATGTATTATCGCAACCAATTGGTGACATTATACAAAGCAAAGCACATGATTGCCAATTCATGCATACGAAATTGGAGCTGCCAACTTAGCGAGTTATCCTGAACATTGTGATAAGTACCAATTTTTGTATTATATTTCATTTTAATGTATCACATTTAACTTTGATACTTAATATTTTTTATATTAAATGGTATTTAATAGATTTTTTTTAAAGTTCCAAATATATTGATATATATGCTACATGAATATAAAAATTAATGTTGACTCTTAATATCCCTAATTAAAATGTGGCCACAAAATGTAAGAAGGTTCCTTATCTGTGGCATATTCTATATTTCTAATAAATCATATAACTTTGTATAATTATTAGATAACAAATAAGAGATCACTAATATATATATTAACCAAGTATAATTATTACTTTCAACATCTATATATATTTTATGCAATCCTTATTTTTGAAACTATATTTTCTTTTAATTCTATTTTATGCCTAGATTTAGTAATTTGATTAACGTACTATTTTAGAACCAAAATGTTACCAAACAGAACATTCTAGTCAAGTGACATGTATTTATACCTTTTAAATACATTTTTTCCGTTACAAGAATTCATATTTTTATTTCTTTTTAACTAATATAAGTAAAACTATAGTGAAATGACCACCACAACGTTAATGATTTAAAATTTTTTATTCTCACCTCATCATACAGATGTATAATCATTCAGTTTGATAATAAATTGTATTTTTTAGAAAAAGCATTAATTAAAAGTTGAGTTAATTATGTTAAAGTACAATTGAATTACAAAGTCGGCGTATACTACACCACCGAAGAAAAAATAAAACAAGGAAACAAAACAAATATTTGTGAATATCATTTGCATCTTTATTCAAATACAATTTATGTTATAAATTATTTTCTTTATACGTAAATGGATGACTTGTCTTGCCGATTTGTTAACAATTTTTACGGTTGTTTATTTATCTAGCCGGGAGCACTTGTTTACAATATGCACAAGGCATTATCGAAACACATTTTCACGATTTTAGAAATAATTTCTTACCCGACTGCGCTGTTCTACATATTTTGGAGTCGTCATTTTGTATATTAGAAATTTTCGAAAGGTCTCGATTGCATAGCGTCGCCGAGTAAAATGTTATGTCATCTAATTGCAATTTTAGTCTTTCAGTTTCATTAATCAGCAGCCAATCAGGTAAAACAAAACAATATTCGTCTGCTTTTCTAAGAAACGGGTGGAAACAGATCAATAATTTTTCTGTCATTCCCGAGCGAATATTAAATTAAACTCATTTATTGATAAAATAACCAAAATTTTTTTTAAAAAGATTAACTTTCTAAATTTTCTTCAGTCATTTCTTGCTTATGATGCAACTTACTCTTTTCTTCATATAATACACAAATTGGAGCCATATGTCCTTCAAAAGTCTCCCAGGAAAATTTTAATACTTTTTTTTGATTTTTTTATTTTAAACTAAATAATTTCCCATTATCTACTGTTCCTAGTAGCATATTTTTCCTACAGGTATTTATTACATCTTCAAAAGGTTTGTTTGTTTCAAACTAAAAATTTCCCGTAACAATCAAAAATATATGGTTTTTGACGCAGTACTTCCCCAGGAAATTTGGGGAACTATCATAGTAAAACATTGCAACATTAATATATAAGCAGCAACATACTCCCCAACTACCTATTTAGATTCAGACTCAATGATAGCCCAATTTATTAACCCCTAAGTGCCGTGGGGGTGTATACACGTCCTGCTGAGTTGCTGCGTTTAGTGTCTCGGATGTGTATATTCGTCCTTCCAAAGGAGGACTTTTTGTACTGTGCTGCTCTGTTTAAAACTAGACCTACGGCTTTGGAATACAATAAAATAACATTGACATTCTAAAGAATTTACTTATTTCGGAGAAGGGGTGGTGAAGGGATTTGAAAGGGTATATTCCAAGAACGATGAAATTCATAGCTAAGTAGTTTTTCCCATTTTTTCGTCAGTGTGTGTTTTGCTATTCTTCATTTGCTGTCATTTTTGCGTACCGTTTGTAAAAGGAGCTTTTTAATTTTTTTGTGCGAGTGTAATGAATGTGATGCTGGTTAATGTGTTCACCACAGAAGGGTCAGGATATATTACATGATACATCACAGAACAGATAAGTTATACTTTATTTTTTATTATATTGTAATTCTAGAGATTAAATCTTTCATTTTCTTTTTATTATTTTATCCATTTCATTTCATTTCTTTCTTTTTTAATGTGAAAGCAAACGATTTTTAGGTGAAAAAAAGACCCCCCCCAATAAACCACTTAACAACGCTCGCATGTAGAAAAAACGGTGCCATGGGGGGGGGGTGTTTTTAAATTTTTCCCCGGCATTTAAATGGTTAACCAAAAACGTGAATAGTATACTGATAGCCGAAAAAAAAACCAAAGCCTATCCTCGGTTTGCAAACGCACAAGGGCCCGGGGTTTAAATTTGAAAAAAATCAGAAGAAATTTATTTCTTTTGGAATTTAACCCCTTATAAATATATATGATATTTCGTGACGGCTATCAAGAGCAAGTTGGGTGCTTAGATCAATTCTACGCATGTACAAATATATTCTTAAAAATTCCCCAATACTGGTATTTGGTTGAAAAAATTTTTTCTTAAAAGAATTGAAAAAATTTTCCAAACAGGGGGTTTTAAAAATCCTTTTAAAACTCCAGAGTAAAAAAATTGAAAAGTTAGAAGAGACAATTTATTTTATAAATCAAGTAATTGGGGAAAAAAAAGCGAACTTTTGTAAAGGAGTCGATCAAAAGATTTCATTTAGCGAAGAACATTTTAATTCAATAATTTCCAGAAATTCTGTATTCGATTATTTCTTTAAAAATTTTTCTTTTTTTTAATAACTGCGACCCCAAAATTTTTTATAATTTTCATCTCCCCATACAATAATAATGCATTGAACACAATAAAAATATACTTTGACGCTAAAGCTACAATATAATACAACCTTAATTAGAAACCATACGAACTATCAAAATATAAGTATTACATTTTGTACATGACAAGCCCACAAGAGGACCTAGTAATTATTAAACTTGTCTTTAATTTATAATACTGATAAATTAATTATGAAAAACATTGTTAAATACTGATACATTTAAAAGTATATTATATCAGTGTAAATATGCATTTAATTTTTATTATGTTAGAAGGGATTTTGTTTTACTTCCTTTCTCTCAGTAAATTAAAACTTATTTTCAAACTTTTACTTTCGACTTTTCAATAAGTCCCTCCCCTTACATTGATATCACGCCCCCCAGTTTGAGAAACGCTGCTTTAAGGAGAAAAGATTTGAAATTTTCCTTGAATATGAGGCATCATGCAGTTTATGTAAACGTATGTATGGATGCATGTATGTTGGGAAGGCGAAAAGATCCCCAAATCCGTTTCTTGATCACTATCATTGGAAAAATTTACCTTTTGCCTAGATAGAATGGCAAATAAATAAATAATAATAATAATAAATAAAATCAGAGATATCTTTCACTTGGACATTGCAAAAAATGGAGAAATTTCGTTATTTTACGTCTTTTTTCAATTCCTACTTTTAAATTTACACTCTCTATATATTTATTTATTTATTTATCATGGTGGAATTTTCAATCGTTTATAAAATACATTTTAAAGAGTTCAATTGAGCTGAAATTTTATATACATGATTTTTTTTGGATGACAATACGTAATTTAATTATAAAAAAAATTAATTGATTAAAACTAATTATTTAAAATTGCAACTACAGCCTCGTTGGCATCTTTTTTGGCGTTTTAGCGACTATTTTGGCGACTTGTGTCAAGACTTGAAAAGGTTTTTTCTCACGATTTAAAGCATTCAGTTGAACTGAAATTTTATAAAACACAATTGTTTTGGATGACAATACGATACTTTAATGATAATTAATAGAAATAATTATAACTTAATGCTGTGATTCTGTCATATGTATATACATTTTATATTAATTGTAACTGTTTAATAAAAAGTAGCTAAAAGTAAAATTTTTTCCTTGATCTAAATAGGAATTGATTTAAAATTTTTTTTTTTTTTATATTACTTGTTTATAAGTATTTAACTTACCAATGTCGTCATATTATTGTTCTAAATGTGAAGTCTGATTCAAAAAAAGCGGTGAAAAAAAAAATTAAATGAAACTCGTGAATTCCCAAATACTTATTGATCGTACAAAAAGCTCGAAAAATATATTTTTATGTAACAAGCAATATTTTGTAATTTTATTCGGCTTTATTTTTTCATCTTTATTTATACATTCTTTTAAAACAAATTTATATTTAATATTACGTTATTATTGTTGTTTTCACTTAATATCCATACATTTTTATATATACGTACATGCATGCATATATATAAAACTCCTTTAATTCATCCTGAATAACTTTTTTAATTTTTAATTGTCCTTTCTTCAAGACTCGCTTTTAAATATTTAACTAGCTCACCCGCATAACCGGGATTTAATCGCAATCGAATCTTAGAAGTTAACAGCTTGCATCTTTTAAAAGTAAGATTGTGTCAGAAACTATCGAGCGGTAGTTTTCCGCCAATCATAGCCCTCGTTAGAAGAAGTCATGTGGGATTTGCCGCCTCATATAAATAGCCGAAATCCTCGCCCCTTCCTCTTTTAACTTATGGATGTCCTGTGTGGGGATATGCAGCCGATTCTAATATCAAACTTCTTGAATATGCTCAAAATTCTCTACTAAGAAATATCACCAGATCCTGCAAGTATACTAAAAACAAAGAAATTTATAAAGTTCTTAAAATTCTACCTTTTAAACAATATATCAAAAAACTTGCAGTTAATTTTTTCAATTCACTTCCTAATAGCAATAATTCTAATATTTTAAATCTTGAAAATTACGACCCAAATTTCAATAAAAAGCCAGGCGTTTTTCTAACTGGATTCTTATAACCCCATAATTCAAAGGTGTCATTCTCCTGGAGAATGACCCCATATTGCTTAAATTTTATCTCTTTTGTAATTTTTATTCTTTTTTATTTTAAATTTAATCTTAATTTAATTTCTCCTACCCACACAGGCATTCTTTTCATTTTAAACTTAAAATTTTGAATGACAACAGGTACGCCGTTAGAGTATGTACCACAAGGTAACCGCTGAAACTCCCTGCCTGCTCCTCCCACGCCTCCTTCCTCGTCCCCAATCAGGGGGAAAGGGGAACTCTATCAAGGTCCCCAACTTTCGCGCCTCAATACACCAGTAGGGGGGGAGGAGGCTGTGCGCTCAGTTCCCCAAAGATGTCCAGCGTCGTCCTTCCCCTTTTTTTCTGTTGTTTTGCTTTTAGTTTTTGGGGCCGTTCTGGGGGGGCCAGCTCAGGGGGTCGTCCAGTCCTTGACCATGGTTCAAAATTACGGGTCCGTCGCCAAAACCCTCATGTGCGAACAGTGCGACGTTTATTCAATCAATTTGCCTTTTTTTTTGTGTTTATGTCTTTTTTTAATGAAGCCGAAATGCTGTTGTTCAGTAGCTGTTATATATGTGTATGACCTTTAAATGTTGGATGCTAACAACGATGTTTCGCGGGAATAATCCCTCACCCCTAAGACAACCCAACATGGGATATAGCAGTCAAAAAAGTCTACATACACCTATAAAAATAGGGTTTTTTTAAAAATTAATTAAGTTTCAATTTAAAAAAATTATATCAATCTTTAAATTTCAGCGAAAAATATCTTTTCACAAAAAAAAGTTCAGAAATAATAATTACTAGGAAATTTTGTAAAAATGTGTAGGGTCCGTCACAAAAATCGCATACCTCAATTGGTTGATAAATTTTGATACAAATTTTTTTTTAAAGATCCCTTAGTTTGAGGTGACACGTGTTGTTCTATATTCTAATCTTCCCCGTTTTTCAGCATTGTAATTCAACAAAATACAGGAAAGAAAACCTTAGAACTTCGAAATTTGATCGTAAAGTTTAAAAAAAAAAGAAATCATTCCGAAATTGCCAAAATTGTAAAAAATTCGGTCAACTAGCAAACAATCTTTTAGAAATTACGTTATGCGTGGAATGCTCAACAAATTTTGATGTGGGCGTCCACAAAGCTTAGTGATCGTGATGCAAGAGCCATAGTAAGAAAAGTGAAGAAAATCCCAAAATAGTGTCCCCAAAATTTGCGGATAAATTGCAACGTAAGGGAAAAACAGTACATCCAGAAACTGTTCATAGAATTCTTCGATCAGGGGTTACAATTGCAGAGTTTCCAGAGGAAACCCTTCATCCATCTGGAACCCAAAAGAAGAATCGATTTTGCTTCTCCACACGTTGACAAGGGATTTTTGGGAAAAAAGTTAACACCATAGAGAAAAATTTAACGGGTTTGAAGTGATGGCCGCGGAAAATCTGGAGGAAAAAAAAAAGCAATGAACCCCGGTTTTACTCAACTAAACACGGCGGAGGTACTTGGGGGTTTGGGGGGCAATGGCGGCAACTGGGGGGGAATTTGGTTCATCGATGGCAACATGAATAAATTTGGGTACTTTTAAAAATTCTGCAAAGCAACCACACCCCCGGGCCAAAAAAATTGGGACATGGGGGAAAAATTTTTCTTTTAACAAGACAACGATCCGAAGCACACAGTGATTGTTGGGGAAAGGCTGCTCTACCGCACGCCTAAACAACGATTCCCACGACCGGACCTTAATCCCCTCGAACACCTCTGGGGGGGAAGGATAGAAGAGTTGGGAACAAAGCTATCCAGCAAAAAAACCGGGGGAAGGCCAAGAACATGCCTGGGCCCCCAAATTTCACCTGAGACGACGAAGAATCTTTTTATGTCAATGCCAAACCGAATGCAGGTAGTTATTGCTTCAAAGGGAGGTCTTCAAAATATTAACATTACTTTTTTTGTTTATTAATTATTGCAAAGTTTGTTCTGCCCCCAAAGGACTTTGGGACATAAAATTTCTATTTTGTTTATTTTGATATATTTTAATGAATATGTTCATAATTTTCTTTATTAGATGAATTATTATCAAAATAATTACGAAAATAAAGTTGTTTTTTGAAAATATTAGTATCGTGCTAGATCTGTGTGTATTGGGGGGTGTATGTAGACTTTTGTGACTGACTGTACATAATATTATTGTCCGTAGTGTTACATATATATACACACATACATATATTTTGAATGCGACTTTGTTAGATTACACTGATTGCATTTATTTATTATAAATTCAAAATGGGTGTCTTCGAATTTGTTTTCAAGATTATAATATTAAAAACACTACTATATTTATTTAAAAATAAGTTATGCCAAAATTCTTATATGGTTCTGAAAATTATATTATCCTTTTTAATCACCATGTCGCATCTTTCTGTAGATATGACATAAATAGAAGTAAGGAGAAAGACATCTCCTCTTTTTTTAAAATCTAGTTAGTCAAAAAGTTTAACTCCAAACAATTTTTTATAGACTACGAATTAACTGAAAAATTAAATTATGATGTTTTTGGAAAACAAAAAGAAAATAAAACAAAAATGTATCGCAATTTTTTTTTCAACCAATAAATGTAACAAAAAATATAAAAATACGTAGCTCATTCACAAATTTTAGATTTAAAGCAGAATTTATGATCAAAATACTAAAATTATTGATTTTTTTTATAATGTTCTACATGCTAAACTTTTTAGATAAAAACGATATATTCACAATATATAATAATTATAAATTATATTTTGTAACTCTACTGAAAATCTTTCAACATATATCTTGTGGGATTTTCAGTAGATGATTAAGTCCATATTGAAAGTTAGAGATAATTCACTATCTATATTTTGGTGGGAAAATAATAGAAAATACCAAGAACCTCTCTGCTGATTCCTTCTCCACATTATATTTGAAGAATGAATTTATAAAAGAGAATGTGAAAGGTTTTTAAATAGAAGAGCTCAAAAATTTCTATATATGTCTAACTTACATTCAATGCAATTTTTTCCCCCATTGCACTTTTTACAAGAGCAAAATACAGCTATTTAAAATTTGTATCGAGGATTTTGTTTAAAAATCTTTTATTGCTTAGAAGTTGATGTAATTACAAAAGCTAGGGATCATGTTCAATTTCGAATAAACATTTTCGAATTCTAGTTTCATTTCAGTTCTAGTTTCATTTTTTGATGATTTTTTTTAAAAAGTAGGCGAGGGGCCCCCCCAGTTCAGGTATTGTCCCGTCATTTGACCAAGTTTCAAAATTTTAAACCCCGTTTCCAAAAAATTTACCCATACAGTGCTAGTATGCACTTGACAAACCTCAATTAATTTCAATGAACTTATATTGATTGTCGAAAAAAAATTTTGTAATATAATATAATTTAATCTCTGATGAAGCATCAAAAGAAAACCTATTTTAATTTGTTTTATAATCTTGAAAGTCAATCTTTCCTCCAAAGATATTTTGATTTCAATAAATTTTGGTTTTTTACACATAAGTGTCCGTTCAACGTAGCGTATTTTAAATGGAAAGGGTTAAAGAATATCCAAAAATGGAAAAATTACAAATACATATAGAAATACGTTAAATAACGTTGAACCAATAATGCGACATAAATAGATTCCAGAAAAAATTAGACAAGATTTCTTACATGTTCATTCTTTAAAAAGTTAATAATTAAATTAGTTAACAATTTTTGTAAATTCCAGTAGAATTTATACGCGGAGTTCACAGATCATCAAAGAGTTTAAATTTTAAAACCTTCCAAAGAATATAATTGCATTCCATATTATCTTACAAAAGGGGAAAACCATTTTTATGTCACATTTTTGAGGACGAATTATCGTATTCTGGCTGAGTTTTGGGGAAATTATACGAATTCAAGATCAATTTTTATGTTAAATATGTCATTTTAACGTTTTTTTTATAAAAATTTAAAAACTTCGAAGTGACTTTAATAAAAACAAATGATCCGATCTAGAAAAAATTTTCAATCAAAATGGCCAAAGTACATTCCTTTTTAATGATGAATTTGGCGCATGCTGTGTAAAAATATGCTTTTTGATTTAAAAAAAAAAGATTCGAAACGCTATAGTCAGGTATATAAAATTCAAAAAATTTTTTGTATATCTATGTTTTTCTGCAGCCATTTTTAAATTTTGACCCATATTATGTTGAAAAAAGTCTATTTTTGTTATTTTTGGATTTATAGCAAGAGATATGATTTTAAAAAAAAAATATTAATATGAATATAAATACTAGAGCCCACGTCAAAAAAAGGTAAAAAAAAAGTTAGAAAAAATTTTTTATTCCATTAACGTGAAATTCAAATGTTAAATGGGTTCAGTATTTAAATTAGTTTCTTCATGCTTATAACCAAAATAAGATTTGGCCCTTTTAGGGCCAAATTTTCCTTTTTTTTTTTTTTTTTTTTGTCTGATTACAGATAACAAAAAAGAATTTTAAAAAAAACAAAATTTTAAGGAAAAGAAAAAAAAAAAGCTTTAAAAAAAAAATGAAAAAATCCCCAAATTAAGCCAAAACAACCCAGAAAGTAGCAGGTAGCAGAAACAACGTAGGGATTGAAATCTACATATTAAATTTTGTTAAACATAAAAAGTACATGTTAACGTGTAATTTATAATTTTAGATAATTGTTGCAGTTTTCATATTTCAGAAAAAAAGGGAATATGTAAGTTTTAATACCATTTGTAAAATATTGAAAAATTTTAGAAGTAAATATATATATATATATATATATATATACATCAGAGAGTTTACTAGAGATTATCTATTTGGATTAGAATTTGTGTAGTTACGTCCGTTGGATTAGAATAGGTAAAAATAAACACATAATAATAAACAAGACTATTTTTATTGAAAATTATTAAATCATCAATATACCAAGAAAATAAAACGCGTTATCATGACAAGAGCATAACGGTGGTAATATTAACCTTTTCTTCAACCTTTTAACTCATCCCTAAAATACATTCTATGTAAAGAATCGTTTTACGAAACCAATATCTAGAATGATACACAATATTCTTTATTAAAACTTGTTTACGCTGAGGCAAGCTCCTCGTAAAATAGACCTCTTTGTTCGAAAACAATGCAAAAAAGTTGAAAAGAGGGAGAAATAAAAAGAACTATATTTTGCCCCACTTGCGAATAAGAAATATCATATCGAGCCAACAATTATAAAGAATAGCATTCCTCTGCGCTATTTCCTGCAGAGAAATGATTACGAAAGCTCAATTCAGCTATTTGTAAGAATGACGCATTTTATTGATACTCACGCACACAGGATGAAAAGTGACTTCACCTTTTTCTATCTGCGTAGGTGTTAATTCTCTTTTTGTACACAAGTGAACTTTTAAAGGTATTTGATAAGATTTATATTAGTTTTTCTTTCTTGCCCTTTTGTGTTCCATCGACCAGATGTTCTCAAAATAATTGTTTTCTCTTCGATCCGAACCATTTTTCTGACATCCACCCCGATCACTTCTATATTGTGAAAGTATCCCAAATTACGGATCTCCTAAAACAGAGGTGACCAACTTTTGCCACACTGTGACACGGCTGAATTGCAGCAGTGGCACGCATAGACTTATCGAAAAATTTAAAAAATTGAAAAGATTATAAATACCAATTTTTTACAGTTTTATTAAATTGCAGTTGTCTCAGAGAGAAAAAAAAAGGCCATCAAAATTTATTTTTAATACACTTAGATGAATCACTACAAAAATTGTAACACAGAATTATGTGGGATTTTAGAAAGTTTGACCAGCAAGCAATTTTCCAAATTTACACGATTTCGCTATCAGATATTGTTGTAGATTTGGATTAACATGTTTGTGAAAATTTTTTTTCTTTTATGAACATAATAAAATCAAAATATAGCTCAAAATTAAGTGATATACACCTAAAACAACCTAATTTTGTTGGCATCTTCAAGAGCTAATCCAAATATGGATGACTTTAAAACCAAATATAAGAAAGTACTGACTGTTTAATAATTATTTAGAATTAAAAGTTTCAAGTTACTCAGTTTTATTTTATACCTAACCTAACTGATTTGAACTTGTAAAAGGTTTATTAATAATAAAACTGTACTTTTTTATCTTATTTATCATATTATTTTTTAAACTTCATCTACTTTATATATATATATATATA
>BMAV01012161.1:150337-162156 GCA_019973955.1 Trichonephila inaurata madagascariensis | reverse complement strand
GCCACATAAAACAAATTTTAAATTCATAAACACTATATATTAAAAAAGTAATTGTTCACACCTTTTTTAAAATTAATATATGTTTATTTCATGTACCTTACCGATTAAAAAGAAAAGAAGGAAAGAAAAACTGCAAGGCAAACAAGAAAAAATAATGTCGAAGAACACATTGTATTTTCAATATGAAAAAAATAATTTTATATTAAAATTGATGAATTTTAAGGGCATTTTCAAATTTAAAGCATACAAGTGTGTGTATACTATTAAACATTATTTTATAAATAGAACACGGGAACACGGCACAACTCCACTGAGTGTGAAAGGGGATGTCGAAGATATTTCTAGTGAACTGGAAAATGGGAGATTAAAGGTTGCACTTCTTGGATGAAACGTCCAGAACTCTTTTGCTCTCAGCGAGTTAGAATATAATAAAACGAACCACCATAAAATGTGTTAAAAAGAGAATAATTTGAAATGTTCAAAGTTACTTTAAAAACAAGGAGAAAAAAAAATTGATTCATAAAAGAAAAAGTTCGTTGTATAGAAAATGCACTTCGCTATAGAGAGGGTATTTTACGAAGAAAATCGTGAAATGTTCAAGGTTTCAGGAAAAAGTTCGCTATAAAGAAAAATTCGCAATATATAGTATGCCATCAATTACGTATGGCGGTGGAGCCCTTGTTTCACAAAACGGGTGATGTCTGGAAGAGCATCATCCCATATAAACACTGTGGTTGTATCACATCGCCTTCCCTGAAGAACCAGAAATAAAGGATTTCTCTAATAATGAAGCATATCGTTGAGACCGATGACGGTGCATGTCATAGGCGCTGCGTTGAAGTGCTTTTAGAAAAAAACGGATCCACAATGAAGATTGCATTAAAGCCGCACCAAACCATTTCATGCGAAGAGTGTACTGGAATTTGTAGGATTTTATGTGTATTGGTGCCACCCCAAATAAGGCAATTGTGCATGTTAACCACACCTTCCATATGACAGAGAGCCTCGTATATCCACAAAATGTTCCATGGATATTCATCCTGTTAACTCAACTCAGCTCGCGCAAGGAACCACCACGCAAAAAATTGTCGACTATACGGATCATCTGCACTAGCGAAAATTTATAGGAATAGTAGCGTAAGACCTTTCAAAGAATCTTATGAATCTTGTTCTACAGATGCTGCAGTACTCCGAACACTTGTGCTGCCCGATGGTTTGCGATTTGTATTCCTCCATTAGCGTCGCTACATCATCCACTACCTGTGCTGCAACACACTTTCGTCCCCTTCCAGGCTAAATCCCCACTGTTCCCCTTGATTCAGATTTCCTAATCATGTTTGTTAGTCCTTTACTGACTGGACCTTTTTGTAACCACTTCAAAGACTGAAATTTCCGCAAAGCTTCGGTAGCAGAGTTTCCATTTTGGGAAAACAATTTCAGTAGTAAAGCACGTTCCTGGAGAGTCAACGCCATCTTCCTTGATTTGGAAATAGATTGAAGAATGGCGGAGTTCCTGTTTCCCGAAGGGAAACTGAACCTCCTGTCATAATGGGTTTTGAGTTGACTTTACCTTATTACTTTATTAGCCCAGTACTGCGTTGAGAGTATGATTTAAATTTAAGAGAATCAACTTGAGATAAAAGAGAAGTTTGAGAATATAAATTTTATTTTACTTTTGACTGGTGCAGCAATACACTGGAGTGAGATTAATTTTTCTCGACTGAGAAATAATTCAAGTGAGAAATTAAATAAATAGCTTTGTTTGAATTGGCTTGGAAACGAGTATGACTGCGGTTCGCCTCTCGCATCTTTATATCCCGTGGGTTACTGAACGAGCATAGGATTACATGGCTGCGATATCTGCATTATTTTACATTGCACATCGCCATCTAGTGGTGGTTTTTGAAACTCATTGTTTTTTTCCTCGATGAAATTCCCACGATTTCTCTCATTTTGCCATTACCCAATTTTCATATAATTCTGCTGCATGGTTTTTTTCTACAGACTGCTCGCAAATTTCAAATTCTAAAATGGACAACCTGAATGTACATATATATTTTATAAAATTTTCGTAAATCATCACCAGAAATTTGATTAACAGTGCGAAAATTTAGTCAAAAACAACAAAAGTATAATGCTCTCAAAACCGTTTTAAGCACCTTTTTAACCACTGCATTAGGAAAAAAAAATAAATAAAAATAAAAATAAAAATAGAAGCTACAAAAGAGTATTTGAAACCTTAAGTTTGTTCAATGTAAAGCAATTCAAGAATAATAAATCTAGAATATGCTAATTTTCTTGTCATAAGCCACTTGACCCGGCAACATATATGTGACCAAGTGTTTCATATATAAAATTTTTTTTTCTAAAATTGTGGATGAGTCAAATACATCCCAATTAATTAATATTAAATAATAAACTAGTAATTAAATGAAACCCAGAAGAGAGACAAAATTCTTACTATACTAATAAATAATTAATGAATCAATTTAATCCAATAAAGAAAAATAAACTACGGGAAGTATAATCTTTATTTGAATTTCCAATGTCCATTAATTCTTTGCCAATTTCTGTTTTTCCTCAATTCATATTTCTTTTTTAGAGGAACGTGCTGCCATCTTTATTTACAAATGAAATATACAAACTTTACAAAGAATTATTTGGCATAGAATAATTTAGATAAACAAAGAAATAATACAAATTGACACATAGTTTAATAAAAAATTAATTATTTGCCTCATGAATTTGAGAACGTAGTTAATAATAAGATATATATATACATGCTAATTTATAATCAGGAAAGTAAATCTAATTGAAGAATATGTAAACAAAGCACAAATTGAATTCTGTTAGAACTCTTCTTGATTCTTTAACAATAATTAAAAAAAGAGTAAAGGTTTTTATTATTTTTTTTGTTTAGGGATAAGTTTTAAAAGCATTTATCATTTCTAAAAAAAAATTGTTCCTCAGTTTCTTTCCCTGAAATAGACCTCTCTTCCTCACTGAATTCGTAATTACATAGTAAAACAGGTATCTTAACATGTAGCTTTAAATTCATAAGAAAAAGCAGTATATTTTATCTCATCAATTAAAAAAAATATGTAAGGATAAATGTATTTTCTTGGGGATAAACATGTTAAATGACATTTGAAAAAGTTTATTGCCCATTAGTGAATAACTAATATAGGAAAAAAAATATATCATTATTTCCAAATTATAGTCTCATTGAAGATGATCTCTCGAAAGTACATAGAAATAAATTTCTAAAACCAAAGCAAATATAGAGTATTGGCCTATTTCAATTTTTGTAATGGTAACTTACCTTTTCAAATCTTGACACAAACCCAAAATCAGAAAAAAGATTTAAGACCTTATTTTTGAAATTTTTATTGATATTAAGATTTAAATTATGCTATCATTTTTGAACAAAAAGAGAAAACTAGGTTAATTTTTTAACTATACTTTTGATTTAATCTTTATATATTTTTACTGTTTTAATGACTCTGAACTAAAATAATTTCCGTAATACGCGTATGGTTTTAAAAGTAATGTCTTAGTAAAAGTTTAAATCGCTTTTTTATGTAAACAATTCGCTAAAGAAAAAGAAAAAAAAAATGAAAAAAAAAACACCCTTTAATATGTTGAGATACCATTTATTTTGCTCAAGTAAAATACAACATTCTTATTATTTGCATTCAGTATTTTTCTTTTTTAGTGTCAGGTCATACTGAAAGAAATCATAATTGTCTTCAAATATTAGACAAAACTGTAAAACAGAAATACCGAGTGTCAAAAGAATTTTCTTGTAATTTCTGAATATAGATGGCAGCACTAACGTAATATTGCATCTAGTTTTACTGTCTTCTTACTAGTTGTAGGGTTGTATCTGTCCTACTTAAAAGAGAAGACCCCTAAAGCGCTAAAATATCCCCCTGCATTACGATAGTAATTTGAACAAAGATATGAAATTTTGACTTATCTTTGGAGAGTAATGTATTCTTTTTTTTTTTGCATATGATTCAATCTATTTTTTTTTCTTCAGTGTATAAAACTATGTTCTATTTTTCGTTTTCTATTCACCGATGCTAAATGAGGTTTAAACTAATTGTGTTCAAACGAAAAACTGTACACTTTCATAATCTTTCTAAACTTTAAGAAATATTACTTAAGAAATAGACGTATGCGTTACAATGTCACAGATTGCAACACTTTTCAATCTAAAAATAGGTTCCATATTTAGATCGGGCCCCTTCGACATCTGGCGAAAACGGTTTTAATAGAAATCTTCTCGGGAAAAACTGCTTTAATTGAAAAAAACTTCCTAGTACACTAAGACAATTAATGGCACAGCTGTAGATTTTTTTAAAAATCATTCCTCATTTTATCTGCTAAAACATTATTCTAATAATTTCTCGAATTTTATTTTCTCCCATAATAAGCGATTTATTTCGTAATTAATGGTCACGATGAATTCATCAAGTGAATGGAAATATTAAATGATCAGCTGGATTTAATGTTAATTAGTTGATTGTATTTATGACACATTTTTTCATATCGAATTAATGTAATGTTTCCACATATGTTTTTCGGGTCAGTTATATTTCTTACCTTCATTTTTGCTATCCTCAATATTTTGTTTCTAAAATGTTGTTCTTTTTCGTTCATTTTTCATACCTTATATATTTTTTTTCTTTTAAAAAAAGGATCAGAATTCGGATTATTTTTTCAGAGATAAAAGGGCTCTAACATTAGTATAACATTCTGGCTTCACTATTCTATAGAGCAGGCTTTTTCAGGGAACGGACTACTTCTAATTCTTTCAAGATGTTGCGGTCCACCCAGTGTCAGTGGCGCATACAAGAAGGGGGGGGGAGAGGTCCGAACCCATCCTTATAGCCATTGATTTGTTCCCCGATTGATTATAATTCCATGTACATAGTACGTAAAACTTAATTATTTGTTTTTAACAATTTTTTATTAATTAATGTTAATTATTTATTTAGTAATTTATTTGTTAATGTTTTTTGTTCCCGACAATTCACAAAATCAAAAAAATATGCTTGGCTGCGTATGATATGAAAATGGTAGACCCTCGATCAGAAAAAATAAATCATTTTTATCTAAAAGTTTTTGTTGTTATATATATATATATATATATATATCTTATATACTACTCCCCCCTTTTTTTTTCCTTTTTTTTATCCGAGTTGATCCATTTTTTCTAGTCTAAAATGTGTATTTTGCATTTCTTACTTCTACACTTACTTATTCCTGTATGCGTTTAATTAAAAAAGTAATTTTTTTTGGAATATTTTGAAATTTTTTTTAAAAAAAGCTATGAATTACAAAGCTATTACAAAAAGCTATGTATGAATTACAATGTTACAAATTTTCATGAAAATTGAGACATTTTTCTATCTGAAATAGTGCTTCGCGTTTATTTGAATCTCTCGTACATTTGGTGAACATAGCCTTAATCAAACGTCTCCTAAAGACAATGAGTATGCCTCGTTTCTTTGAATTATAATCACATGAAGAAGTAGACTCCTCAGTTAGTATATCATGCTCTCTATTGAAGCCACATCAACATGAGGACTCTAAGTTTTTAATTATTTAGTGCACGTTAGTCTTGGCCTCGCGAAAATCTTTAAAATTACGATATCTAATTCGTGTAGATCACTTCTCGAGATCTATCCATCTTTTACGAAATTATTTCTGCACCATGGACCGTAGAATGTTGACGAATGATAAGCACGTTTTTGAAGAAAACCGATTTCTTTTCTATTCTTTTTTTTTTGGTGGTGGTGGTGGGGACTAGATAAGCAACATGAGACAAATAGGATTTCCTTAACTGTTATGCTCAACTGTAACAGTATGATAAATCTCTTTATCAAAGTATATATTTTATTTCAATTGATGTTATGATTATTCTTGTAATTTGAATTTCTTAATGATAATAACTATAGCAGCATCTGGATGTTATCTGATAGCCGTAGTGCCATTCAACATCTTTCTAACTGGCATAAGGTGGGTGATAACAAAGGAGGGGCTATTTTGGAGAAGCTAAAGCATCTTTCTTCTTCTCGCGAGATCCATCTACAATGGTTTCCTTCGCACGTTAACACTGCGGGCAATGAGATTGTTGACTCCCTAGCAAGAGATGGCGCAGCTCAACACACTATGAACTCGGCCACTCTCACCTATTCAGAACTGCACTCCGCCTACATCAACAATAAGCAACTGTTCCTCCTGCTCATCACTGGTATGAGGCTAAGGGACCTGGTGGTTCTCTTTTCCTTCAATGCAGCAAGTAGGCAAAAACTATTCTGACTCGTTTCCGGAGTGGTCACCTCCGAACTTTGACTTTTAGGAATGGAAACAAAGTTTTTCCAACTTGTGTAAGGTTTTCTGCCTCCCAAGCATCTTCAGAACACATTCTTGACTGTCTGGGGCTTTCAAAACAAGATCTTTACGAAGACTCTCTAATGATGTTGGACTTTTTGAGAGTGAATGAGATCATGAACATGGTCTAGCTTGGCTAGATATGGAGATGAACAACAACAACACTATAACTGTATAAACATTGTTAAAATGCTTTTAAAATATGTTTTCTGACTGCGTACTTTGGTTGCATCAGACAATTACAGTATATTCCTTAAGTTTAAGTCGTGGTTGACATCTGAAGCAACGATTCAATTTTCATATAAGTATTGAATCAACGTAAAAACCTTAAGTCAATGAGAATTTAATGTTAGTCAGCCACCCACATTATGATGCTAGAATAAAAGGGTTGTTTTACGCTAAATTAAACTGAACGTCGAAATCCATTTTGTTGTGATAGAAAGTTACGAGTACGAGTTATGCAAGCTTAGGTGTCGTCATCATCACTTGATGTGTTTCGTTGTAATCCAAGTGTTAATCTAGTGCAAAATTAATTTTAAATAATTAATTTTAAAATGGCGTCTAGTTTTATCAACGGTTTGTCTGTCAAAGATAAAATCGCTAGTGCTATAGGGAATGAGTCTTAAAAATTTGAATCACTAAGGGAAGAAACAATGATTCTCTTAATTTCTATGTCCCAACTCTTGAGTAATTATCAGATCAATTTTTTAAATCTCCAGCAGCTCCCAATATTTCTTACGACGAGCTTTGACAGTGAAACTTAGACTCAATTGCTGGCTTGGTTTAAAAATCACCAGTGATTATTTTTTTAACTAAATAGCAAAAATATCAAGAACAATAAAGGCTCATTCACACCAAGGCGTACAAACGTCGAGTGTTAAGCGTCTAGCCATTCAAAGACTTCTTCTCGGGCGAGAGGAAGACTCTGATTGGCTAGACACTTAACACTCGACGTTTGTACGCCTTGGTGTGAATGCGGCTTAATACTTCATATTGAAAAAAAATATTTGGGAGTGGTATTGAAAATTGAAATCGCACCCTTATTTAATTTTCTCACGTTTGCTTAGATTTAAAAAAATTTTAAATACCAATATAAAATAATCGCGTGAGAAATACACACGGAAATAACGTGTAGTAGGATATCATATTCTAAGTTTTATTTTTAAAAGTTTGAATATTAAAGATATCTTATTAGTCGTAGTTTCAGTATTATTTGTAACAAAATGGAGGGACATAATGTTATAGATAGAGCTGTTGATTGTATTGCAGATAAGCTTTTGGAACTAGAGATTTTCGAAAATAACAATGAAGTTAAAGGTAATATTATCGCTGCAAATAGAGGTCAAGAGAAAGAAAGCGAAAAGTGTAGTTCAACAGAAGAAATCGCAGAGTTAACAAGTAAAGCACTAAGATACATAAGTGAAAATTATGATGATACTGAAGAGCACAGAACTCTAGTTGAAAAAGGAGAAAAGCAAGATATATTGATTAGTACTGATAATTTGCATGAGGACAATTCAAACCATGCTGAAAGTGAAAAGAAAGAAACATCAGTCATTACAGAAGTTGGAAGTGATTCAAAAATTAGTACAAGCTCTGATGATAGTGAAAAGAAAGAAAGTGCTTCATCCGTTGAGGATGAAAACAAACAAGAAAATTTGATGCATCCCGAGGATTCAGCTTTTAAGGAGCATTTTAAAATTCCTAGCGAGGCACTACTTGAAAAAATTGTGCAACAAGCAGAATTTTACTTTTCGGATTTTAATATTCTAAAAAACAACTTCCTTTTGAAACATGTGCGAAGAAATAAAGAAGGTTACGTGAGCTTAAAACTAGTAGCATCATTTCGCAAAATTAAATCCATGACAAAAGATTGGAGAGTTGTTGCTTACAGTTTGGAGTCCTCTAAATTATTAGAGCTAAATGCAGAGAAAACTAAGATACGTCGTATTGAACCTATTCCCAAACTCGAAGAAACCAATTTAGGTAAGACTGTTATTGTATTCAATCTACCATTTCAGAATCCGAATTCTGAAGAGCTTAAAGAAATGTTCTCAAAATTCGGAAATATTATACATGCTGAAATTATGACGACAAAATCTGAAAACTATAATACTTATTACAAAAGATGTCGATACCACAACCAAGAAATAGCCTCCCCGGTTTTTGGATCGGTAGAATTTGAAAGATTCGAAGATGCTTTAAGTGCCATAAAGGATGAAGAAAGTCATTTGCCAAAGGAAAATAAAATGAAAGTTGTACCCTTAATGCCACAAGTTTATAGAACCAAAGCAAGGAGCTCCAGAAACAACCAATACATACACTTCCCTCGAAGAGGAAGTGGAAGATTCAAATCAAGACATGATTTCCAAGGACATCAAATGAGTAACATGATTCCATTTGATGATGGTAGATATGGGAGACCTGCAATGAGTGAGAAACATTACCGGAGATTTTATAGAGGTTATAATCCTCCAAAAATTATTCATTCTTCACGTTCAGCTAGTGAAATCCCAGAAAAAATGTCTAGGGATGCATATATCGCCAAAAATGAAGATGCAAGAAGTGGTTCTTATGCACGAAGTAGACAACTTAAAATGAATAACAGTATGAATATTAATAAACAATTCATGCATCGACAACCAAGATACCCGGATGGAACTTTTGGCTTCCGAGAAACTTATTTTGATGGAAGATGACTTTTCACATTTATTACATTTTTGTTTCGAAAGGAAAAAAGAAAACAACAAAACAGCTATTTTTGCTGTCATATCTCTAAATTGAATCGTAAAGTATTTTAAACAAATTGGGCATCGACCAAGTTGGTCCCATTTGAATGCTTGATGGTGTTTATGTTTAATATATGACAGAATTTCATGAAGTTGCGAGTGAATAACGTTATAAAAACTTAGTTTCTCGGGAACAAGACGCTGTTTGGTAAGCTTAAGAAAAGCACAAAATTAAGGGACGAGATGTTGCAACACTGTTTTCCTTTGGGACAGATGTTAAAAGTAATAAAACACTGGCGTTAGTTTCATACCTCTATTCGGTCACATCTTATTACGGCATGTTATTTTGAAAAAAAAGTACTATGCAATAAATGTTTATGAAAATTATTCTTTTAGTTTTTATATAACCGCTAGAATTTGGCGATGTTTATCTAGATGCCAGAATGAATTTGGCTCTTCATTACTTCGACGTCGCTTCATTATTCTCGGAACACCTATTTCTACATATGGGTAGTTTAACGACTGATTTTAGTCACCAAAAAATTGGCTTCGCCAAGGCCCCTCCCCCATTCCACACTTTAACCAATTGCATTACTAATATCTTCTCTCGATTCAAAAATTAATTAAAACTATGCCCATTAGATTATATTTTATAGCATACAAAATTGTGTGTGTGTGTGCCATGTTATTCAATCCCCCTTAGGAGAATATATATAGCCATTAAATTTTGCTGTCATCAATACTAAATAAATTTAATAGATAATAGAACTTTAAAAAAATACACATTTATATTATCAAATGCTACACCACCGTATTATACATGAATACTATGATGATACGGATTGGTATCCAAAGAATGCGAAGGATGCTGTAACAATACAGAAAATAATTGCTACGAGAAAATACAAGTATGAAAAAATGATAAAAATTTGAATTCTCTCAACAGTTATCGTCCTGTTAATTTCTCTGCTAATCTGATATCCTAATTTCATTTGAACTAAAACCCTCTCTCTATAAGAACAGTTTCGCGTATGTTCTCAACTTTTTCTTACCTTTGCAAAGAATTAATATTTCCATTAATTTCGACTGTCTTACGCCAACATGGCTACCCAGGAGCTAGTATTTCTTTTTAGTGCAGCAACATATAGGCGGATACCAATTACCGCAGGTAATCTTGACCCCCAGTTTCCTCACCAGCGAGAGGCACCTGAGCTCTGGCGATGCGAAACCGTACTTAGGATTTTAATTTTTGCAGAGAGCACTCAAGCCAAACAGGCATTTCAAGGGATTTTTTACATGCCGCATAATCATGCAACATGGCCACTGTCGATATTCTGCATCATGAAAACCCACCGGCTTTTGTTGGGATCGAACCCTCAACCTTAGGTGTACAAGGCCAGCGACAAACTAACTACGCCACCTAGCACTAAAAAGTGAAACCAGCTTTCGCGGAATGTATTAAGTCTGCATGGTAATTACGAATCCGCATCCTCATTAGAAAAATAAATAAATAAAATAATAAAGATGATTGTATTTAGCGGCGTCTTTTGAATTGACGAAATTCAAAAGACCCCAGTTAAACCAGACTGGCCGCCAAAGTACCACTTATATAAACTTATCAGTGTTTCATGCGGGCTCTTCAATCCTCCTTGTATTTACGAGGTTTAGACGTGGATATTAGATACCTACTAAGTTGCATAGTGGTGAAAGGATTTTTTTTTCGTGTTCCCTCCCGGCCACCCCTTTTTATCTTGCTTGTTTGAGTGTCTCCTGGAGACATTTGATGGCTGAGCAGGAGAGGAATTTCGAGCTCCTTGTACGACGAGGTCTTTTGGACCTGGTGTAGCCTTTCTTACATCGGGGGATAAGCAACAACAACAACAGAGTTTCACGCACGCGAAACAATTGAGAGAGAAAGTTCAATAATCGCGCTGATCAATCCGATAGTGCAGCGATGGCGAACCTTTTTTAGACGTGGGTCAAGTTTTGTTCACATTTTTTTTAGTACTAGCTCGTGGGTCACTAATGCCCATTTGCACCAGAGTTAAGTTTAAAAATTTTTTTAACTGAGTATTTTTAAAACTAAACATCTTTAAAATTCAATTGGCTTAACGGGTAAAAATGGGCGCAATGGAAGTCTTTTTCTACAAACATAACTGACCATAACCTAACAAATGGGCATTTTATCCGTCCGAAGAAAGTGCTTTAAAAATGGTTATTTGCCTTGGTTTGCCAATTTTTTTTTTCAACAAGCAAAATGTGAGTAAAATTATACACTTTATTTGATATTTTGTAAACACTTTTGCTTTATTTCAAATATTACGTGCTTTCGTAAAAATTTTTTTGGCCTTTGCGTAATCTTAGAACTGTAAAGATCAAACTGAAAATTATAGGCAACATTTAAATTGTTTTTGTGTCAATGCAATGTTTAAAAAAATACAAATAAAATATAAATAATCCACACAGATTAGAAAATCTAAATAAACCTGCTTAAACAAACAAGTGGTTGCTTAGCAAACGTGGGTCAGTTTAAAAGCTCGCGTGGGTCAGTGTCTGACCCACGGGTCATAGGTTCGCCATCACTGCGATAGTGCATTGAAAGGTTTTGGGGCTGGACATGCAGTTAATGGAAGTCAAAGAGGAAGAACAAAACCTTGTTTTGCTTTGAAAGGATTATATACATGCACA
>BMAV01012161.1:89315-123369 GCA_019973955.1 Trichonephila inaurata madagascariensis | reverse complement strand
CGAGAAAGCAAAATGTTTAAAATTCGCACACACAGCTTGGGTATAAACAAGATTGAGTTGAGTAGTTATAGTCCTTCTAAAACCACAAGAATAAAATAAATAAATCAGATTAACTGATATAAAACACCAATCAACATAAAAACATGCTTCGGTCAGCTGTAAAATGGGCGTGGCAGTTGACGTGCGATAACGTAAACAACAGGCGTGACAGCTGTTGCTTACATTTTAAAACCGCAATTACTCGGATATTAAGCTTTAAACCTATACATGTTATACATTTTTGGAATCAGCATTAAATTTACTTTTTTTTAAGATGAAAATTAAAAAAATCGATTTTTTGAAGGGTTAGAACGTCTCTGTTCTCTTAAGGTATCCGACTACGTTCGGAACCGTGATTTTAAAAAAGCGCATAAATGGATAATTGTCATGATATTTAGTGTCACTTAGATTAGAATTCATGTATAAAATTGTTTTAAGGACATTTTGATAAAAACAAATTATTTAAATATAATATTTCGGCAAAAATTTAACTTAGAATAACCTTTTTTCAAAATGTTCTCCTTTTGTGAAAAATGTTTCTATTATCATAATATTTTGCCTGTATATAGCTCAGACCTCAGTACAGAGGCTCAGCTATGATTCTTGAAAAATTCATATTATTTTCAGAGTTACAAGCCATTGAAATAATTATCGGCGTTTTTTTCTTAAAATTTCTCCTCTCTGTTGTCGTAAAACATGGATAAATCCACTTCTAAGTTATATATTTCAAAAATTCTAGTTGAGCCTCTGTACAGAGGTCTGAGCTATATACAGGCAAAATATTATTATAATAGAAGCATTTTTTACAAAAGGAGAACATTTTGAAAATGGGTCATTTTATGTTCATTTTTGTCAAAATATTGTACTTAAATAATTTTTTATTGTAATACTATTCTTAAATCAATTTTATATACATTTTCCAATCTAAGTGACACTAAATATCATAAATATTATCTATTTATACGCTTTTGCAAAATCACGGTTCCGAACGTAGTCGGATACCTTAAAGGTATTTCTTAACATAAAAATAAACAGCATAAAATATAACTTTTTCTTCAACAAAAATTTAAGAAAAATTAAAGTTGTATATATATTGTGTTAAACATATTTATTAAAATAAGAAATATACAACATAAAACATAAGTATTCCCCTTCATTCTAGTTAAATAAAAAGATAAGTAAAAATTTTAAGTGCTTGCACAGCTCTACACACATTTTCATATCGCAAAATCAGTTGTATAATTTGTGATTTTCAATTTGACCTGATTGTGAGCATTCGAGTTGTTAAACGATTTCTTTGAGGACTCGAAATATTTTTCATATGAGGAAAGAATTTTTACTTAAATATGTAGAATCAAAAACTGAAAGCAGAGTACATGCCATTTTTTTATTTTCAAACAGTTAAATCTCTCCAGCAATGACACTCAATAATTTACAAAATAGCTATACATTTATCTTGCGAGTTTCCTTTTTGATTTTTTCGTAATTCTGTAAATGTCTATAATTTTGAAGATGTTTGTCAAATAAGGTACATTACAAATTTATCAACTTCCATCCACTTAAAAATTGATAAATTTAGGGAGTGGTGCAGAGTGCCACTGAGAATTGTACTGCGTGCCTTAGGTTGCCAACCCCTGTCGTCTATCTTATAGTCGTGCTATGAAGCAGCACGAAAGTTATTGGAGAATTCTTTGTACGGTTGAGTGACTAAGAACGAGAATTATACATAATTTCCAACCGCACTATCCAAACTTTCATAACACTTCAACATGAGGATACCGAACCTCAATATTTTAAACGCGCATCAGTCTATATATGGCAGGTCTTAAGTGGCATCAAGATTTGAACATATTGTTACGAATTTTGTGTAAATAGTGTAAATAATTTGTATCTGGATGTGTAATGCATGTATAGTACTCTATGTTATTTGTTAAAATTGTAATATACATAAGTAATGCCTTCCCTTACGTTACATTGGGAATTCAATGGGAACTTGGCGAGATCTTGGCGATAGTGGCAAGTTAGCCTTCTTTTTGGCGACCAGTTGGTCGTCAATTTGGCGACATTGGTGAGTTCGGGGCCCTCTGGATTCTTCCTGAAATTTGTGGAGAAACCCACTAATTTCACGCTTTATGATGCAAGCGGTTATCTTTTTGGTAGTTTTCGCCGCATCTATAAATAGAGCGATGCTCGCCGAAATGATCAGTCTTGATTCAACCAGCGATTAGTGAGCATTGTTTGGATTAACGATTAGCTCGGCTATGCTTGTGAATAATCTTTTGCATACGTGTACTTTAAACACAGATAATTGTGTTTGAGTGCTGTTGATGGTGTAAAGACCTTCTGAGATTTATTCTGTGAGTATTGCTGCTAAATCCTGTAATTCAAGGATTGGATTTTCGTCAATAAATTCTCATCGCTCTTTAAGAACTGTCTTGTACTTTGTGATTGATTTGCATAAAATCCTTGAACCCCGGTCAACGTAACAATATATTTCGATGGAATCCTCGACAACCATGATGTCATGACCAACACCCGGAAGCAACCACTGTCTTAAGTATACAAAAAGTGAACTTACCTGAATAAGTCCACAACCAGTTCCTGAAGCTTGAATTTTAAGTTGGCTCGGGACTTGTGAAACCATATTTCGTTGTACTAACAATCTGTTATCTTCGGTAATTTGTACTGTTTCTTGTAATCCTCCACTGATAGAAACCAGGATATTGACAGGTTCCTTAAACACTATACTTGAAAAGTTACTTAGAGCATGCAAACCTACACATGTATCCTAGTAATGTAAAAAAACATATTTTTGTGTGATTAGTGAAAAATATTTTACTAAATAAAAAGTCTGAATAAAATATTTGCATATATTACCAGACTCTAAGAAAAGGAAAAATATTCTTTAAATATTATTATGTGGTAGTTTAATTTGACTTATAAAAATCATGTATTGTTATCGCCTTATGATTGTTCTCATAATTAATTTTTCTCTCTTATTATTTTATTTTTCTTATTATAGTACAATTAATCTCATACTAAGAACGGTATGAGATATGTCACTACGCTTCAACATCAAATATGCGAGTTTTTTTTTTTTTGAAGTAGTTGAAACGGTAGATTAAAAATTAAAGTATTTCTGCGAAAAAAAGCTTCTATTCTTGGGGTCGCTGAATATAAAATAGTAGAGCTAATTAATAAGTACATTAATAATTATTATACATTAAGAAAAATCTAGTATTGTGATACATTTTTTTGATGAAGTAGCATATGAACGCGCGCGCGCGCGTCGTATTGTTGTAGACTGCATTTACCAAAATACTTCAAGTTTGTGGAATGCATGATTTTAATTACCTTAAAATCCAGCGTATAACGCGCAGAAAATAAAACACTCAAAAAATAAGATCGATATATACAGGTGCGCGTTAAACGCGTGGTATAAAAATTATAGCTTCAAAAAAAAAAAGAAAAAAAAGATGAGCACAATAGAAAAAATACTTCTATATACATAAAAATACTGTTTATTTAAAAGAAATGATACACCTAATCAACTTAAAGGGCTGTAGTTTTAGAAGTATAGTATTTTTTAAAAATCCCAGGATAATATTTCGAATAAATGACTTCAAAACAGAAGAGCATTATTACACGTACATTTAAGGTTCCTTCGTAAAAAAAGGGGTGTGCGTTATACGGTGAATATACCTAAAAACTAAAAATTGCAGCTTTAAAGTATAGGTGTACGATATCCCTTTAAGACCCAACCCACACAATCGTGCGGGTTAGATATTCTTATACGTTTTTGCTTCTGGAATAGTCGTATGTAAGGAAATCACGTATCTAACGATTGAGCCGGTTTGCAAAAAGTGTTAAGTGTTACTTTTTATCAACAGACGCTGATTGCGTAACATGTTTTACTTTCAGCTGGCAAATATAGCTTTGTTTTCAAATACAACGAAAACACGTCTTCTTTTTATCTGTCGTAAAAAGGTAATAATTAATATATTTCTAATTGCTTGGATACAAATTTTTGTATTAATGTTTAAATAATTGTAAAATAGAAAAAAAAATATTAATTGTACTCTATTAATGAGGCTTCTAGGGCTCGGGATTTCGTTACCCACACTATCGTGCCGGTTGGGCGTTACTTGAGTCACTGCAGCTGCAAAGGTAAGTACTTACCTTGCGAATTTTTTTTTTCTGTTTCAATAATTTTGATGAAAGCCTACATAAAAATTAAATATATAGTTATATATATAATTAATACCAAATTTTCTTGGGGGTTGCAATGGATGAGTCTCTTTTTTTCTTTCTCTCCCTCTTTTTTGCAAATAATTTTCTTGTTCATACATTAGTTGAGGAGTATGGCATTTTTATCCTCTCCACAGATATCTGCATCCATATCTCTTCCCCCAGCCCGAAAAGAAATCTGGGTTTTCTGGTGGGACTTAGTATGCGGTAGTTTAAATATAAATATATTTTTTAACCAATAAAATTTTCTGATACATTTTACTATTTTTCATGGAATACTGTGTTAACTTTTAACCAAAAACTTTTTCAGGTGTCTAAAAGGAGAATTCTCACAGAAATTTGATGAATAATTCAGACTGAACTTAGATCAGAATTTAGTGATCTCTCGGATGATGACAATGCTGCGAATAAGACCTATGAATCGCGTATACTGGAAGAAGAATCAAGTTCAGATGAGAGCAATGATGAAACCCAAGGGAATATTTGAAATGGAAAAACAGTTTTGGATCATTCTTTACCATAAAAGTCTCTTGAACACATTAATTACATTTATTAGTTACAAATAAAATTCCTCTAGAAATCAAAATGGATCTCTTAAAATTTAAGTTAGAGATATTTGAAGAATAACAATTGTTATACCTGAGTAGAGTAGAATCCACTATGAGAATTTAAGTTCATTACTAAATAGCGGGCAAGTGGAAGAACGTCTGAAGCACTATTTCTCAATTGGAGATTTGCTAAAATAGCGTATGCAGCTGTTTCAATATTAATAGACGAAGTTCCATTAGGATTCTTGTAGTATTCAACGCCATCTGAAAATAGAAATTTTTTTAAAATAAGAATATAAATAAATTAGAGGTAATTATTATCATAAAGAACAATATTTCATAAACTGAAGGAGTCAAACCGGAATTTCATTTATTTTTTATCCATGCTCGAAATTTTTATTAAAAATGCCGTAAGCTGAAAATTAAAAAGGGATTGAAACTTATAACAATAAGCTATACATGAGATTTATCCTCTCTACATTGGGTTTTCTTCCGTCCAGCCAAATTATCACTTGAATACAAAAGAACGTCCCAAACCCCTGAATACAAAAGAACGTCACTGCTGATTGGTATATAAATAGTCAGAGAGAGAGAGAGATAAATCATATAGAGAAGCTATGGAGAAGATTGTAGATGATCGTTGACGATACTACCACATTGATTAGTGCCAAAGCGACAATGTCTTGTTTTTTGGTATTCTAGATTACAGAAGATTTTGAATTGTCAAGGTCAAGGGGTTGAATCTCATTCAAATAAGCACAAAGTTAATTCCTATCTTTTAACTTGTCTACATATAGCGTAGTCATTTCTTGTGTTTAACTTAATAAAATAAAATTATTGCAAACCTTGTGGTAATCATTGTGAGTTTGAATCAAAGCCTTTTCTACCCTTGCTGCGTTCGGATCTCCCCTCCCTGGGAATCTTGATATTAAGAGGGATTTTAAATTTCAACCAACACGAGGAGGAGGAGGAAACTCGAATTCCTCCTGTTACATTTTCTCACATAAATTAAAGCTCAAGTGACGTTTACATTTATAGAAGATAATTCAGTGGGTACTCTCTTCCTAATCTTTGTTTCTTAATAAGAAATACAATGGACAAAAAAAACGTATTTAAAATGTATTTCAATGATGATAACATATTAGAAGCCAAGATCAACATATTATTTTAGAATCATATTTTAAATAATGCTAAAGACAAATTCTTATAATAAAAGAGCTTCGAAACACATAAATATAATATTATATCTGTTTTACCTTTAGAATTAACTCTTGGTTTTATATCATCGATGAGTTTTTGGGCAGCTTCATTTTCCCCTGCAAGTGCCTTAGCGTATGCATACAAGAATGTTTCATAAGGCCTTAATGCTGGATTTTTATTTAAACATGACATGGCTTTTGCAATTACAGTCTGGTTGTCGTATTTTGATATAAGAAGTGAAGAAGCAACATAGGCCGTGATACCTCCTGAATTTTTCTCTCCTTCTAGACCACCCTGGAATAATAATGTCGTTAAGAATTATGTTTTTTAACATTTTAATAACAAAATAAGGAGTTGATATCGGTTTCTAAAAAAAATTCTCTCTTCAATTCTATGATTTATAATAATAATATCAATGTAGATTTCAGTAGCATTTCTTTTTGTGCTTTTCATAACATTATGAAAGTTAGACCGTATTTAAGCTTTCAAACTGTTTTCACAATTATATGTTGAGTAATCTAATAAATCTCTCGAGATTTGCTTAAATCTATAATCTATGCAGTTGAAAAAATAAATAAAATAAAGTAAATAAAAATAAACAAATAAATGTAATATGAAAAGAAACAGAAAATGAAACAAATTCTTTAATGTACAAATGAGTCATCATATGGGACAGTTGAACCATACTGAGTCATTCATACGAGCTACTTTTCTTCCTTCAGAGTAAAACATACACATACAAAATTTTCAAGAATATACGAAACAATACATAGCAAAGAATGAAAATAATGTGTATAATAGTTTTAAAAATGAGTTGATTTATTGTTTTAGCATGGTTTAATCTTTCTTTTCTTCCTCTACAAAAAAAAATTAAAATTTAATATTATTCTTTATCTCACAGGCTTGAATCAATAGTAAAATCAAATGGAATTAAAATTATAGATCCGAGAAATTCTTAAAGCTTTTTTATTAAGCACTTCATATTGTAACTCAGTTAAAATTTTAAAGAAATTTAGATAATTTAAAGCCCAACCCCCGGGTGACGGATCAGTATCGGTCCATGGATCAAATAGTACCTTTTGATAGTTCCTGGCTGCACCAGGAACATTAAATTATTTCTGTTTAATTTAATTTGGTGTATTTCTCTCAGGTTTGTGCGATTTTTTAAGGAAATCGCTTTTCTATTCCATATTTAATCCCTTTATGTTCATTTTTTGGTGTAACTGTATTTTATTCTGAAAGCATATTTAAATACAGTTAAATAAAAATTTATTAAAACAATCTGAAATATTAACAATCAACGTCCCCTTCTCAGTGCACCGGCGTAAAATTATGAAACGTTGACCAGCCTGCGGGAAGGAAAAAATTGTGGAACACTCATATAAAGAAATTAAATTTACTTTTTATCCAATTGTAAACTATTTTCAATAAACATAGGTGCGTACAGAGGTAATGATTACAAGTATCACTTAAGGAACCAATTGGCAAATTAAAAAAAAATAAATTAAACACCGGTTCTGACGTAAAATTTTTTAAATTAATCAAGCGCAACCTCGGACTTAGGACTAAAATGTGGGGCTAAACTAGCTTGATGGTATCAATATCTCCCTATTGGAACTTTGTAAAATAAAATAAAAATATCTAAAATTCAAAAATGATTTTAAAAATTTAAAAGGTATAATTTAAGAACTAAGATATTTGCAACCATATTTTGAAAAATACGATACAAAAAAGTTAAAATGCCATAATAGCTGGTTGTATTACTTAAATACCAAAATGTGTGTATGTGTGTTAACAAAGTATTATAAATTATTAAAATAAAAATATTCAAAAGTGCAAAGATCTCCAAAATTTAAAAGTTAAAATTTCAAAACTTCGGACATTTACCATTGTAAGATCAGAAAATATCAATATTCAAATACATTAAAATACTTAAATATATTGGAGTATACAACAGATCTTAAATGCCACAAATCATCATCTTAAAATCGAAGAATGGTATACAACATCAAGTTCAGAATTCAAGACATTTATGTTCATCTACGTATAACGAAAAAACATTAATCATCCTGAAATGCCCATATCAGAACTCAGATTCTTCGTATTATATGCAAACAGTAACTTGGTTGCTTACAATTTGATTGGTCCTAAGAAATGTTATAACGTAGGGGTTTATACGTTGGATTACTTGTATTCCAAAGTTTAAATGTAAAATAAATAGTATCGACAATAACTCATCTTTTTTATAGGTTTAAAAAAATTTTAAAGAAATTTTTATGGTATATATATATAAAGAAAAAATATAGTGTAGTCAATTTTTACAGCATTAGAGATAAATTTCCTAATGTTATTGAATTTATCAATATTATATGTTGTCAAATTATTATTTCTCATCAAAATGTGCAATATTAAGTTTCTAGATATTGATATATGTAAAAACAGCCAGTTTGTAAGTACGTATTCCAGTTCGTAATTTTTATAACATTAAAAATAATACAAATAAAGAATATCTTTTATCGTAAATATTACTGTACAGTTTATAATCGATAGTTTGTAAATCCAAATTGGGAGGGATTAATTTAACAATTAATCCCTCCCAATTTTGAAATATTATTTAGTTTTGATTTTGTATGTGTGTTTAATGCTAGATTTTCCAAGGAAGTCATTTTGACTGCTTTTTAATTTCAATTAGAAAAACAATGGTGTATATAATGGCACAATTTCTTAGACATTTTAGAGAATATTTTTTTTTCCCGAGTGAAATAAATTTCCTTTAATGTTAATATTTACTTATAACTTGTTATATGACTGTAAATAATATAAAAAAATATTATAAAAATTAATTTTAAGCAAATTTATTTACACATTAGATATTCTTTCACATTACAGTCATTTTGACTGCTTTTGGGCAATATAGGTATATACTGAGTTTCAGTCTTTCTAGTGTTAATTCCTCTTTCATGAACTAATATTTAAGTATGTTATTATTGTAATAATTGCTAATATTAAGTATGTTATTAATGCATTCTACATACTAGAGAGTTCAGACTATTACTTGTATTCCAGTGTCAATGATTTGGCCAATGTTGGGAAAACATCCATCATTTCGTTGTCTGGCTACAATCCATGTCTGCATATCAGTTAAAACATTATCATCGATGATAATGTATCGTTGTGCCTCGTAAAAAGAACGAAGGACGAATGCGGTGAGGAACATGCTGCCTGTTCTGTCTGTTTCTCCAAATGCGCTGAAGGATCCGTCATAGTGACGGAAATTAAATTCTCGTTGATATCCTAAAATTAATGAAGGACCGATAATTTTTAAACATTCTTCCAACAATTACATAGTTAATGTATTCATAATGATAAGATAAATTAAAAAAAATACTCTTAAATTAAAATTTACCTGTGTAAAGATTCTGGATGGCTATTGATTTAATGTCATCATTGAGCTTACCAATATTACTGAGAAAATCTAAGATCAGGTAATTTGGATTAAAATCAACCAGATTTTGTTCGCCACAACCAGTAGGAAGAATTACAAAATCATTCAAATTTTGTATAGCTATTCCCAATATAGTACCTGTAAATTGTCATGAATGATTGAAAGAGTAAAATAAATTGTCAGAAAAAGCTACATATATGTATTTAAAAATAGACAACGGGGCATTTTTGAAGAAACAGAAAGTTTTGAAGCTTATTTTGTTTTTTTAGTTGTACCCTTTTACATTTTACATTATACGAGGCAATTCGGAAACTAACCACCGTTTGGGTGTGGTGCTGGAAGTACGGTTCGGAGCACCCACAATCGGATGCAATAGCAATCTCTGGTTCAGTAAGCTTCCTGTAGGGGAGTGAGAGTATCGTAAGGCCAAGAGTTTGCGAGTAGTAATGTGACAAAATGTACGCCGCCATAGAGAATCCCGATAAATGTAAGGCGCGAGGAGACCATAAAACTGTCAGCAGCGGATATACATCGTGAATTGTGTAGCCTTTATGGGCCAAACATTATGAGTGAAAGTGTAGTGCGTCAATGGATACGCCTTTTCAAGGACAGGAAAACAAACATCCATGAGGAATCTCGGAGTGTTTGCTGATCTCATCAAAGAAATCCATGAAAAAATTCCTTTGCTCTGTAATTTTACAATCTTTCAATTTTCAGAACATATTCCAAATATTTCTCGGACAGTTTTGTATGAAACTTCACGGGAACAAGCTGTGTCTTAAAAATGCTGTGACACATAGGTTTAAATCGCAGGCGGCCGCTTTTTATACAGAAGGAATTGGTAAATTGGTAAAACGATACGACAAATGCTTGAATAATGGGGGAGACTATGTTGAAAAAAAAAGGGGGAGTGTACCCTTGATATTTAAAAAAAACCCCCCCCCCTCTGCCTTGGTTTGTTTTTTACAGCGATTCGGTGGTTACTTTCCGAATTACCCTCGTATATATATAGATTTTTTTAATATTTGTTTTTGAGTCAGTGGAAAGTATGAGAAGGCTTTGCATTTTTGAATACATGCTTTATTGACGATCAAATGGGTGAAGCGGAGATATAAAAAGTACAACACAAACATAAATAAACAGACACGCAAGCATTTAAGACTCACAAAAACGCTCTCTCGTCACTTTCGAGATAACAACCTTTCATGATTTTATTCAATCAGCAGATGTTAGAATCATCTGATTTCTGGTAAAGTTTTTTCTGATTGGTCCGAATATGCAGGTGATGCAAGATGGTATCCTGTTTTAAAAACGCTAACGTTTCAATTTTTGGGGAGATAAAGTTGTGATTATTTCCCGTTGGACGGGTGAAATAGAAATTAATTACCACGCGAAGTCTTGAAAAGCTCAAGATCATTATGAATTAAAATCCCTCGAGAGAAAATTTGAGTGAACTATTACGTATATAAACTCTAAAGAATGAGGAATAAATTAAATTATTGTTTACTGTAATATAATTCATTTTGATGAAATATGATAAGTATTCAAAACTCCTAAGTATTCTATCAAATACTATTATCTTTTTTTTCTTACTGCGTAAATTCTTTATTTAGAATATAATTGAAAATTTAATTGTACAGAATAAACGAGAAGTTTTACCCATTACCCCTTTTGATTTCAAAAATTCCAATTATATATAAATGTATTATGTTATTTTTTTGCAGGGTTTCCTTTAACTTTTTTTTGTATTTGCATAAATAAAATTTAGTAGAACGTGAGATCAATATTTTCTATTTCGAACTTTCCAGCATCTAACCTCGTTCGACGTTTCTTGCTGGTCAGGAGGCTCAAACTGAATATAATCCCCTTACAATACTCTATAATTATGCATTCCATATTATAAATATTTATTATAATCTCAATGAATTAAGAGTTATACAATAAATCAAATCATAGTTTCATTTTTATTTTTGCAGTTTAAGAAATTCGGTGGAAATTAAAATTATTTCAGGAATCATAGAGAGTCAGTATTAGTTACATTTACGGCAAATAATTTAGAATATATTTCAACCTTGAAGAAAAAATGTTCTGTTCCTCATTTCTTAATGATTTTAATACCGGATTCACTAAAAATATTTGAATGCATTTACAGTTCATCTGGTGAAATAAAAGAGGAAATGATGGTACACATATTTTCAGTAAAATAATTGTACATAAACAAAAATTTTTTTTTTTACTTAAATTAAAGTTAGTGATAACATAATTAAAAGGAAAGAAAACATGTTTTCATTAACTTTTACATTTAGTTTTATCAGAATATTTTTTTATAACGTTTATTCAAAACTAGTTTTCTTTATAGAAATTATGTGTTATGGAATGCTATCTGTCAACGTGAAAATTGCTTTAAAATGCAAGAAAATAGTAAAAGTTTACCAGTAACATCAACTAATGCTCTCTCTGAATCAGGAACAGCATCTTCTGGCAAATTTAAGTCGTATGATTGCGAAAATGTTTGATTATCTTCATCTATAGGAAAAAACATATAGCATATTTAATCAGTGTACATTTACCATATTATTAAAGTAATTAGCACTTACATTATACACATATTTTTTGTATTATTTCTGTCGTTATTATGGTAGCCAAATTATAAAAAGATCTTTTTGAAGATCTCCGAAGAAATTGAAATTTTAAAGTTAAATTTAAGTGAAAAATTCTACATATACGAGTGAAATCAAAATATAAATAAAAATAGTTAAATATATGTTATGAATGTACTTTATTTCGTAATAGAATTTTCTATTCTTTTTTCAATTATTTTCTATCACATATATGAATGACTTCCAGTTTTCAAAATTCTGGCGCAAAGCTTTAAAAATGTGTGTGCACAGTGTACAGTAAATATAACACATATACAGTTGGAAATCATATGAATAAATACATCTTATAATATGTATATATTATATGATACGTACACACATCTGAAACGTCAAAATGCTTTAAATTTTGTGCTTTTGTATTTTACTTTAAAAAAATAGAGAGTACTTTGTTGAATTCATAGATACATTATTTATGAGAACTCAATAAGTAGAACGCTAGAAAATTGAATTTTAAAGATGCAAATAAATGTAATGTAGCTAAGATTCAGGTACACATTTTTCAAAATATGTTTCGTATATAATATGAATTATAAGATATCACTTTTTCTATACAAGGAAGGTAATTTTCCTGTAACATATGTTCAAACTTTATGAGATTTCTAAATATTTTGTGCAAAAATTAAGGAAAACTTAAATGCAATGTTACAACATTGTAAATGAATTTTTTTAAAATGATAATTCTGTCTAGTTTTACATTTATAAATACTCAATGTAGTTCTTAAATTATAAGCCAAGTAGACGTAGTACAAAGGGAATCTTGAGGGCTATCCTAAATTAATTATACAGCTTGTGAGGTAGGCATTTCGTTATTCCTAACTGCGTATTATTAACATTTGAAAACTCATGAATAACTCTTTATGTTTATAACTGTTGTTTTTACTTAAAATAAATAAATATTCATAAGTATCAGTGCAGAATCAGAGCTTCTTTTGTTACACTTTTTAAAAACAGATTTACGTTTAAACTAGACACAAGCTAACTCTTTAAATTCTTCAAAGACATTTTCTTTGTGTATTTTTATAACAATAGTTTAAATATGCTTAAGGATTCCTGTAATATTATGTAATGAGGATTTTTAACGTGTTGTAAAAATACTAAAAATTACAGACATAAAAATTTGGTGTTTAAAAGGGAAAATGTTGTAAATCGCGCGTTGATAACACGTGTTGATTAAGTAAGGAAAGAGTAATTAAAATGGATTTTAAATAATCTAGAACTTAACTTTATAATTTAAAAATTGAAAAATGATGCAGAATAACCCAATTGATTAAGGTATAGTTTTATATCAAAATAACAAAATTATTTTACAAAACATAGATGAAAATATCTTTATTTGCAATTTTCTCAAAATGCGTTTTTTTTGGCGATTCCGGTACATTTTTCCAAAAATCTACTATAACTGCAGTGTAAATGTTTTGCATATTAAAAAATTCACAAATTTTCAATGAAGTGAATGAAATTTCTTTTTAAATAAGCTTTCACAAAAAATTTGGATACAACACAATATCTGCATAAAATTTAAAAGAAATTTAAATCACAAAATGTAAATTTTTAAAATTTTTTTTTAAAAATTTTACGACATTTATTACATAGTCTGTTACGTTTACAAAAATTCTACAAAAGTTTTAAAGCTATATATATATATATCCAATGGATTTTATGCAAAATTTAGCTAAATGTAAGAATATGGTTTCGCAATAAAAAACAGTTATTGATTATTAATTGCTCATGCAGATTTATTTATAATTTAAAATGGGATTTTTTGTTAATTAGCATATACATAATTATACAAGTAATTTAATGTAAAAATGTTTTTTTCTATTACTTTTAATTTAATTAGATGAGAACTATTTAAATTTGGTGTAGAGAGAAAAATTTCAGTCTCAGAAGTCACAGTTACCTTAAATATATACTATTTTCTACTGCTGTAATTAATAATATTCCTAAACTTAAAAAATAAATTATAAGCAGTACTAGGTTTTTACACATTTTACTCTCATAGAATTCTTGATTGTGTATGTATTCGCTCTTTGTAAACTCTATAAAGGAGGAATGATTACATTGACTCTCAGAAAAAACTTTTGAAGTTACCACAAACGAAATAGTCATAAATAAACACAAAATTAGGAATTAAATGCAAAGTGAAAAAGATTGACTTTGTTAAAGAATCAGTTTTATACTTTATAACTGAAAACCAAACAAAGTCTTCAAACAAGTTAACAAATTTTTGATCCCAGTTAAAAAGTCATCAAAATAAGATTCGTGAAGTAATATTAAAAAAAAAATACTAATCTACAAAAAGACTTTAGAAGAAAAAGCGAATAGGATGAATGAAATATTCAAATTCAAATACTGCCTTTTAAAAAAATTAGATGTTAAATGCTAAAAATAAATATATATTTTTGTACATCATTCTACATTCGATCATTTAAACTATAACACATAATTGAGAAATTAATTACATAGAATATTAATAATGATTATGTGTAAAGTAATTAATTATGGCAACTGTAATTAATTATTTTTAAAAAATTTCTGATACATGAAAAATAAATTAAAAGCAGAAAATTATGATTTTAAAAAGATTCGTTAACAACCTACGTCACTGGTTCCTTTTTTCGCTATAATTATGACACTTATGTGCTACTTTGTTTTAGTAAATGTAAATTATACCATTCTAAAAGTTACATGGATAATTTAAAAATCCCATTTTTGAAATAAAACTGCCAAGCACTATTTGTAAGTGTTTAATATTTCAATTACAAATTGAACATTTAAATTTAGTCTAATTTTTAAGGTATTCAGAGATACGAATAAAGGTTCTGATCCGAATTAAAAGTAGTACAAATAACGTACAAATTTATTATTATAATAATTATTATTTTGACTCCAAGAGTGAAATCAAAAGAGGTTTACTCTTGGAAATAGGGCATATTATATTTCAAAGTTTATTATCAAATTATATATTAAATCAGTGATTCTCAAAGTTTCAATATTTGCGCCTCAAAATTCAATCATGTAACCCCCGTTATTTAGACTCTTCCATATCAACAGTAAAGAGACTTTCGCGCCCTCTAGCGAACAGAACAATCTTCAGTGATGGCCAAGTTTCGGAACTGTAAGGATGTAATGAGCATGCGCTCCGATCCCTTTCAATTCTATGTCAACTGTTAGTTCTCTAGTTATGTATGTAAATGTGTTTGTTTTGTATAATAAACGTGTTTTAATAACTAGTGGACTTAGTAAAGAACCCCTTCCCCGTCTGTCCCTTATCATTTGGCGCCCACCACGTCATAATCATAATTTTCCTCGCTCCCCCCTCCTTCCATTCAATAACGATGTATTTAACTCAATAATACACTTTAAAACTAACGCTATAATATGACTTTAACCTCAACAGTGCCGTAGGCGTACATGAAAGTCTCACTCAGCAAAACATTAATTGACCCGGACGTATATACACGTCTTTCCGAAGTACGATCTTTTCTCTCTGCACTATTATATCCATAAAATTATTCCGAAAACTTTGGAATTCGATAATGGAATGCCACCTTTACAGTGGTTGATAAGGAATTACTTTAGAGGATTTTCTTATTTATTCCTTTTCTCTTCTCCCCTCTCCTCCCCCAATTCATCACATACGCGTGCCTATGTGGAAAATAGGGACGTTGGGGAAAAATAGCGTAACTATAATTCAGCAATTAAGGGAATAGTTATAAACCGTTCAAATTATCAAGTTAAGCGTTAAATTTTGCATATAATATTATATATAAGTCAATGTGGTCAACGGTAATTATTAATGTTGCTCTTAATTTAGTATTGTTAAATTAACTATAAAATAAATTGTGCAGTAGTGATACATTTACAAGTGTATTATATCAGTTTGTATTTTATTTTTTATTATGCCAGAATGTATTTTGTTTGTTTACTTTAAATAAATTAATAATTTTCTTAAAAATAATCCTTTGTTTTCTACTTTTCAATATGCTCGTACTCCCCTTGTAGAGTTATCACGCCCACCTAGGGGGCTCCCCACAGTTTGAGAAACGCTGTATTAAATATTAAAAACAGAGAGTAAATATAAATTTTTAGATTATTAAGGTACGTGACTACCTTTGGAGCAAAACATAGTTTCTCAGAAAACGCATTTAAAGATTTTAACAAAACATAAAGAATTTTCTACCAATTATACACTTTTAAAACTCGCCATATTTATAGCTCAAGCCCTCTTTAGTTTCATTTTTAACTAATTTGGATTTTCTACCAACATTATGTCGTTTTATGGAAAGTTCTGTTGAAGATACCGATCGACGTTCTGATTTCAAAATTCGCTCTTTGTCAATTCCGATATAATTTTTCTGTAACGCTGAATCAATCAGTGCTCCTAAATAATTAAAAATGGCCAACAATCATAAATATCCTGAATTAAATAATATAACTGCGATATGTGCACCTAAAAACATAGTTTTCGGGTTGATAGTTTCTTTTGGTGAAATAGATCAGAAGACAATGTTGAAACTTCCATTATTTTGTGTCCTACCATTTAGGCAGTTTTGTAGCTGTAATGACATAATTAGGAAGCCTTTGTGGATTTTTTTTTCGTATTCTTTTCTCTCACATAACACTTGCTAATATTTACCCCAGCTGCCTTTCCCTGTTGGACATTGCTCATGAATAGAATTTTGATTGCTAGAGCAGCAGTGGAAGAAAGCATTCACATCATATCAGATTGATTACTTGCAAAACATACAGCATGGCTACATATTACAATGCCATAATGGCGGATCCTTGTAGGTGGGCAGTGCGTGCACAGCACGCAGGCGGCTAGTACACAAGGGGTGGCTGCATATAGTTCTATTAATTGTGGCGCTAATGCGGAGGATAGAACCTGCGACATATAGGTTTGTAAGCATGTAACATACCAATTGACAAAATTGATCACCTCAGTCCGGAGGCTGTTACTGGCTTAGATAGATAACGCTACAATATTTCCTCATCAGTGAGTCAGTGGATAGAGTAACGAACGATATATTTGTTATGACGAGCATGTGAGCTGTTGCTGTTGCGTCAAGTGTGTCTGACGGCTTTGGTTGCTGCGTCAAGTGGATCTGACGACTTTGGTTGCTGTGTCAAGAGAGTCTGGCGGCTTTGGTTGCTCTTACGGAGGGTAGATGGCACCACTGCAGCTGCGATAAAGTTGCGTTTTTCTTGGTTCTTTGTCAAGATCACCAATGAGGCCGTGCTTATCCGGAGGACAGAACCCGCGACCTATGGATCCGAAGCCTAGTAACAAGACCTTTAGACAAAAGTGATCACCTCTGTCCGGTGGCTGTTACTGTCTTATACAGATACCGCTACACAATCAAGCAAAAAATTTTACGAATTTCTCATAATAAAAACTTACAATAAGTCGAATAAATACATTGAGTTTTAAATCGTTATTGAAAGATCAAAATAAGTCCTGATTTCTCGAAAGTAAACCATAATTTAAGAAAAATAGAATGTTAATGCAAAGTGTGTTGGTCCACTGTCCTTCAATATCTGCTCTTTACTCATATCCTTTATTTGATAGCAAAAAAGGCGGCAATACTACAACAGAAAAGGTTTTCTTTCTGATCAGTGGCACTGACAGTGCACTGTGGATCGATGCTTAACAAAGGCGTCTCAAAAAAGAATTTTGTAAAAGTTACTTTACGAAAATTTTCAATAAGGTTAATATTACTTAAGACATAGGAGTGTTTACATTCCCTATGCATTTGAGGTAATTAAATGTTTTCAATTCAATAATAGCCCTATAAATTAGAAAAACAAAGTAGAGGAAAGAAGTGATTTCTGCTTCTTTGCATTTTTATTAATGTTTTACTTTTTACTCTTATACAGATAGATGAGTTTATAACGTCAATGTTTAGTATTAGTCAAAATCTGAAAAATCCTCTAAAGGGGTAGCACATTAGGTGTTTCCATGCGGGCGGCCGACACTCTAGGATTGGTCCTGATAATGGTTCTGCAGTTTATTAATAAATATATAGGTTAATTTCCCCTTTCTTCTAAGTCTTCTTGTATTTTATTTTAATTTCCTTAGACACATGAACCTATCCTTTATTTTACATGGCCTATACGTTCAAACTTCTTGTGACTATATTTTTCTCTCCATATATATCTTTCACTTACAAGAAGGCCTTTGAATAATCATCACCATTTTATTCACTGTATTTCCAGTTGTCCTATAACTAATGGTCTCACAAAAACTTCTCTCTAACTCTAACTCTAAAACTTTTTCATGTCATTGAGAATGTCTAAGATGCAGACAAATACAAATAAAGTATTAATAAATAAATAAAATATACGTTGATCTATATTTAAAATAAGATAAAGATATTTACATTGTCTAAAAGTCACGAAACAGATGTTCAAACTAGTTAATTACATTTTTATGCTTCTTAAGGCTTTGTAAACACCATTTCTGGTTTGCTAGTTACGCTATAACATTACTTCTAAATATCATGGAAACAAAAATAAAAACTATTTTTAAAATATTAAACATATAGGCTGTTAAATAAAATCATATAAAAAAATTCCAAAATTTTCATTAAAGTGAGGATTTTGAGGTATGGTTACACATACCTTAAAAGAAACTTTAAAATAAGAAACACAGAAATGTTGAAAAAGATTTAAAATTAATACCTGTTGGACAAACAAGAATACTGTGAACTTTTTCATTGGGAAATCCTTCAGCCTATGATGGATAAGAATTATAATATCACAAAAGTTAATTATTATTTTATATACCTAATGAAATAAAATATTTTTGTAAGAGAACAATGAATCCAGTTTAATACAGTTTTTTGAATTTAAATCTAATGAATTCTGATAAAATTTTAATTTTTGATATATTATGCAAAATTTCTTAAAAGAATATTTTCTCTTAAATGTATATCCACAAAATTTATATATACGGCGGCTTCCTAAGATGATCAGAAATTTTCAAATTGTAATGAAATAATGCTATACCTACAAAAAAAAATTATAATATGCAATGTAAGGAATTTTAATAATATATAATTCTGTTCTTAACAAAAATGAAAAAAGAATTTTGAACACGAAATTAAAATGATTTTGATAAATAAAATAACCAAAAAGTTACTTAGCAAAAAACATCTAAAAACGGCTGTAAGAGCGACATATTCTAATATTTTGATAATTTAGTACTTAATAAAAAATCTTGGAGCATCCACAACAGCTTTTAAATGTCTGAATAAAAATGCATGAATCGATATTTCTCTAATTTTTACCGACTACTGTTATTAGTTCGCTTTTGTTTTAATGCCTTGTTGTCTTACTTTAACCTCTACCTCTCTCCAAATGCATTCAATGAGCTTAATTTCTGATAGTCACATGATAAATTCAATCACATATTCTACAATTAATTAATAAATAACGCTAAATTTCTCACCTTTGTTCTACTTGTAAAATTAACAAAAAACTTCAAATTTGATTGTTAATTAAAGATGCTCAAATATTAAGATTCTTCAAAAAAGGTTTTTGAGGGTACATGGAACGATTTGTGGATTTTTTTTTTTAATTTAAGGAGTTTAAAAATGTTTTTGGTTGCGCACCTCCTATGTGTGTATACTATGTAAAACAGATTTTGTGCTCAAAATTTCATAAAAAGATAGACATTTAATTTTTTTTAAGGAAAAAACTTAAAATTTGTGAAGTGATTTTAAAATGCTTCTCCTCCTACAAAATTTTACGTACCCACATAAAATTTGATTTGCAAGTACATCAAACTATGTATAACAAAAATTGGTATGGGTTTTGCGATAACATGGTTAGTATTCGTGCAATTCTTTTTATGAATGATTATTGAAAATTCCTTAAAAAATGTATAAATTCGGAGTTCAATTATTTTTAAAAAATAAGTATTCCTTTGATTCAAAAATGCATACCAACTTTTGTTGCATGTACTATTAGCAATAGTTAAAAAAATTCAAAGCATTAAGCACAATAGAAAAAAGGCCGTAGCATTTTAAAGGAAGACAAACTAGTTATTTTATCTTTCTGAGATAAGTACGTTTAAAGTTTTGATTTGCATAGGGATATGAATAAAAATGAATATAAAATCTATCATAATTCTAAGTCTTTTGCTTAGAGCTTTCAAATTTTGTGAGGCTATAGAATTGTATACGAAGAATAATTTAAGCTAAAAGCTATTTTTTGACCGATTTTTGTCTATTGAATCATACTGTGTCCCTTTAAAATTAAAACAAAATATTACCTTTCTGTTTACTTATACTTACTTCTGTTTATTTTTAAATCAAGAGTATTTTGTTTCCTTTCTGCATGTTATTATTGTTGACAAATATGTACTTTATAAAAGATAATTTCTACAAAAAGCAAAAATTAGCAACTAATTGGCTGTAAACACATGGTTGCATTTATCGTGTGATTAATGACGTCATATGAATTTATGAAATGATTGGTTGAAAACAAGTGATTACAGTTATGCGACTATGACGTCACGTTGAACTATTCCTTTAAATTTAAGTTCTGTGTTTGAAGTGGTACTTATGAAAAACTTTCAGACAATTCACTCTATGAACTATAAACTGCCCATGATTTTTTTTTTAAAAAAGAAGAATGGTGTATTTACTATTGATTTTGTGAACGAAAGCTCGAAATTTTTATTTTTTAAGACCATGGAATTTCTTTCTTTTTGCTAAATGGCCTTATGCAATAACATATATCGTAAAAATATTTCAGATGGAATGAAAGAGTTTAAACATACTTATTTGCCGTTTATATTGTGTCATTATGTAACAGCTATTTATAACAAACTAATGCCACAAATAATAAGAAAAAAATCCCACATTAAAATATTTCTAAATACATCTACATTTTTAGGAAGAAATATATGTTTTTTTATTCTACTATTATCTAATCAATAACCCTAAAAAAAGACAATTTATATAAAATGCAGAGAAAATGAATTCGTTATATAAGAAAACTAGGAGACTCGTTCTCATCAACATGTTTGTAAATAACTATCTGGGATCTATCTAAAAATATACAAGTATTATATTTAAATATATAACATATACTGAATACATTTCTTAAGATAATTTAATATATCGCCAGAAACACCTCCAGCATGTCTCTCAATTAGTAAGATTTTGAGTATGAAATCCTGTTAAACAATGTAGAACATAAACTAGAACGAATTCTTTTCAGTCTTCTCACATCTAGAGCTAATACTTTATTCCATCTCTAATGATTATTAAATTACATTACTATTTATATTTCTGCTTTTTCAACAGAAATGAAGAATTTATTGACCCCCCATTCCCTTCATTGTTCTTAAGAGCTAAATTAATACATATATTCATGCTTTCTATTTCAAAATGATTTATACCTCAACTTCGAAAGATTGAGTAATAGCATCTCTAGCAGGGGCATCATATATTGAAGAATTGCCGCAAATTTTACTCGATGATATCGTTTCTGCTCTTACTGTTATATTAACTTTACCAACTTTCGTTGCTTTCAGTTTAAGTTCAATACCACTGCTGGTATTTGGCTGGACGCACAGGTCACCACTGGTTGAATCATTAGCAACTACAAATCCCTGTGGTTTATCCAGAGATACCGTCACCTAGAATGAAATTCATAAGGATAATTCGTTAAAAATTGTCTGTGGCTAAAAATACATACAAATGACGTAAATCTAGTTTACTGTTTTGAAATAATGTGGTAATTATTTTTGGAAAAACCTTGTAAAACACAATATGTGTAATATAAATTTAATTTAAAAAATAGACAGAGCTCCTGATACAATACATAACGTATTGAGCTGAAAAAGTTATTACTTACAAGAACGCTTTTGTACGTCAAATCATCTTTTTGCCACAAAAAGGCCCATTAAAAGAAATAAAACAAGGAACAAATTTGGTGGTAAATTTTACGTCTTTCGATTAAGATTACAGTTAATTTACAGTATTTAAGATTATAATTTTATTCTCCAGCTATTTGTTTTGAAAATAAATGTAGATATTTTGGATCAATTTAATTTTACTTCTGGGTACTCTTCTTTCGATTCCCACTATTAGTTCACTCTCTCCTGTATATATACATATCTTGTTCAAATTTTCAATCGTTAATAAAATATTTTCTATTCATCCATTCAAGTTCAAATCCCTTTTTTTAAAACTTATAGTGGATGGCACTTGATGTTAATACAATTTTTTTCAAATATTAATTCATTAATTAAATTAAAAAATGAATAGTAACAAAAATAATAGTTCAACACTATATAGAAAGGAAAGTCATTCAGTGTGTCCCTGTAGCGCAATGGATAGCGCGTTGGACTTCTAATCCAAAGGTCATGGGTTCGAATCCCTACTGGGATGGCCTAAGTTTTGAGAACGTGATTTCTTTTTTACTTTACTATTTTATAAGAATGAGTAAATTCAATTAATGAATAAATAATAACACACAAAAAAATAATAGTCCAGCATCATATATAAAAATTAAAATCCCTTTCTATTTTGTCACTTAATATTGTGATTCTGTCATATGAGTATGCATATTTATATCAGTTGTAACTATTAAATAAAAAGTAGCTAAAATAAAATGATTCTTTGTTGACCTAAGTAGGAATTGAATTAATTTTTTGTTTATGTTACTGTTTATAGTTCAGATTTCAAAATTGGAGAGCAAAGCGTGTGTTTCCTACACTCCTCACTTAACTGTAACTGAGCGCGCGATACTTTCCCGCTTTCCTACCCCAACTAAAACTTTTGAACCCCTTATCGGGACATTCTGTAAACAGAAAGTGCAATGGACAGACGCAAGGTCTTGTCTGCATCAATTCGCTTTATCAAATTCCGTATAAGTTAATTCAAGTTTCTCTAACTTGTTGCGTATATCATTTTTGTCAAAGTTTGATCATCTTTATCAATGAAATTTTTAATTCTTGTAAGTGCAGCCTTCGCTCTGCCGCGAAGCACTGTAGCCATTTCGGCGTCCATTATAGTTGATAAAACGAAATATGGAGGGAATGAATCAGTAAGAGAAACCAAAACCAAACGTTGAATGAAAATATAAAATAGCACTTATCTCTTGTTTCTCTGAACCGTTGACGATCTCGTCGGTGCCTCCAATTGATGCCACTGGTTGAGTTCAAATGACAGCCAGAAATGGAGATAGTACATATGTTTATATTACAAGAAAATAAATATTTACAGTTAAAGTTTACACTTAAAAGTAGTAATACGGTTAAATGAAAATTACACCTTTAAAGGTGCTGCGGATTGATGCAGACAAGACCTTGCGTCTGTCCCCGTTGCGCTTTCTGTTTACAGAATGTCCCGGTATGGGGTTCAAAAGTTTCAGTTGGGGTAGGAAGGCGGTTACGCGCTCAGTTACAGTTAAGTGAGGAGTGTAGGAAACAGCGTGGAAAAGTACGGCCTATGACCATGAAAGAAAATGAAATGGGATTGGAATCTGACGGCTGAATTATCTTTTCTGAGAGAGTATTAACTGTTTAAAGTTATGCGTGAATATGTACGGTGGGAAAGTAAACATTAAATGGGAAATATAATATTTTTAGGTTATAAATTAACTATCCTTACAAAAAAAAGTTAAAAAAATTACTGATTACAGGAAGCGCGGCATCCACATAACTAAAAATTGTCGCAGTCACAACAAATTCCTCGCCTCTGATAACACTGATAGGAAGATTGTAAGATATGAAGAACGCCTGGAAGCCTTTGATGGAGGCTGTATCCGACAAGCCAAGACCATCCTTTGAATTAATACAAACAGCACTGCCTTCCCATTCGGTTATTGTATCTGGAAGAGTTTCTTGTGACTCGAATACTCCATTGGGTCTATAAAAAAAGAAAGAAAAAACTTCAAAATGGAAAAGTACGATGCTCGACTTTTAAAAAAATAGAATTTAATCTTGTTTGTAGCTTGTATTCATGTTTAATTTTAAATATTCATTATCTTATATACTTATTCACGGAAAGCTTTTCAAAGAGAATAATAAACAATAGCAACTGATTATTTAAAATTTAAAAATAATTTAGGAAAATATTCCAAGAAAAAAAAAAGAAAGAAATGTTAAGGAAAATCGATGGTTAAGGAAATTTAAGGGGAAATGAAAAGTAAATGTTAACAGATATAAGAAAAAAAATTCTGTATGTTCTGTTTGCTTCTAACTCATTTCGCGATAGTAATATTTTTCGTTTAAGATAAGTTATTTGGCAATAAAATCGTCGTGTCTTGCAAACATAGATTACTTACCCAGTCATTTCCATTTGGAATAACCATGTCTCTGGAAAATAGTCTCTCACATTCTTAACAGATGAGGTGATAGATGCTGCATTTGCAGTGAAAGGAGCTGGTACATTCCCCATAGCACTGAGAGAACTAGAATCTGCAACAAGAGTATTTTTCAGACTGATTATTTATTGATTACTCAGAAAATGAATTCTTTTTAAACATTTATGCGTAAATAAATATGTAGTACGATCTAAAAATTAGGGGACTGTGTCCATTGATGACAGCAAAAGCAAGTATATAAAGTTAAACCACTTGAATTGGATTCTCCCTACCCTTATCTAACTGGCCAGGTTTGCTTAGTCCATGTCATGTGATGGAACCGCACGCGCAGCTATTATCTTCCGAAGTTAGCTTTGTTCCGCGATCTAAGAAAGATGGCTTTTCTTGAACAGCGTTGAACATTAAATTCTGTCAAGGTTTAGATAAAACACCAATGGAGACTTTGAAAATGCTAAGTAAGGTGTATTTTGAATTTGAATCTACCATGGCGAGATCCAAGGTTTACGAATGAAATCGGCTTCTTTAAGAGGGCCGAGAATCCATCGAATACAATGAACGCATTGGACGATCTTCGACTTCACAAAACGGGGGGAATGTTGCGTTCGTTTCTGAACGTGTTCGAAAAGATCGTCACCAAACACTTGCACAAATCTCTGAGGTTACACACTTCTTGAAGACGTCGTTTGAAGGAATCTATTGGTCCTAAACGGCCTCAGTTCTGGCAGAGTGACGACTGATATCTTCTGCATGACAACGCAGCAGCACATCGATCCCAATTAGTAAAAAATTTCCTTTCCAAAGCTAGCACTACCGTGCTTCCACATACTCCTATTCACCATACAAAGTCCCGTGGGACATTTGCCTGTTTCCCATTAAAGAAAAAGCATTTACAGCGACTTCGTTTTGTGTCATCAGATGAAGAGAAAGTAACTTTGTAGGAGGTCTTACAAGAGGTTGCGAAAAACGGCTTCCAGCTGTGTTTCCAGAAGTTATACGAACGCTGGCAGAAGTGTATGGTTGCCCAAGGGGACTACTTAGAAGGTGGATGTGCTTCGGTGCGGTGAACTATCCAGGGTAAGGTTTTCTAAACCTTGTCCCTGAACCTTTGGATCATACTACGTATACTAATGATTTATAACAATTATGCAACGGTCATTGGAGAAAAATTTGTAATTTCCAAATATAAAATAAAAGGAAAATATGCATAAAATGAACATATGCCTTTCACATCGTTAACAATACTGATGTTCTCAAAAGTATTTTAAATTAAACAGAAACGAAGAATTAATTTCAGATTACTTTCACGAGAAGTCTTGTTTAGACAGTGATTAAATTCTTGATAGTAATTAAGCATGTTTTTTTCAAATATAGGGCATTTGTGCGTGAGAATATCGTAAAGTTTTAGTTATCATTAAACTGAGATAGAAATTTAATTTTTATCTATCACTTTTAGGACTTCTCTGCATAATCGCCATCCATAGTTATGCATTTCTGCTGCATTTCTTAACCGTTGAAAGCTGTCACTAAAGAACCCAGCATATTGCTACACCAAGAAGGCGACAGGTTACAGACGTGAAATTTAAATGACAGGAAGAAGGTGCTGGGATATGTAAATGATTAACTTTTCAGCGCATTCAGACAAGGCAGGCGTCGGTAGTGACACCTACAATGTGTTTAAATGAGGAATGTTCAGCCAGTTTCTTATATACAAATTGAATTTGAACATTGTTGCCTGGTGAAAAGTTGCTGTGATGCCTCGTGAAAGAAGCAGAAAGGCACCAGCACGTTTCTGACTTTGATAAAGATTGAATTGTAGCGCACTGGGATTGATGTTTATCTTTTTACAGTATTGCTGCTCGCGTCGGTCGAAATCCAATGATTGTTAGCAGAATATGAAATCGATGGGTTCAGGACGGTAATACGAAACGCCATGCTGGATCTCAACGTCCCCCTATCATTAGTAGTTGAGAAGACAGGCATGTTACCCGCATGGCCTTAATGGATCATGTAGTCACGGCACAAGCCCTGAGCCAAGAATTGGCATCATTTGCAAGACAATAAATGCCTGCACGAACTGTTCGTCAACGTTTGCAGCAGCAGGGACCCCCAGCTCAAAGAGCATGGCTGCGGCTACCTTTGACACTGCATCACAGACAGGAGCGTCTTCAATAATTTCAGCAATGACGAACCTGGGCGCACGAATAGCGAGACGTCATTTTTTTATGTGAATCCAGGTTCTGTTCACAACATCAAGATGGTCGCATTCGTGTTTGGCGGCATCGGGGTGAACGCACATTGTCAGTGTGCTTTTGCCATCGTCATACTGGCCCATCCCCTGACGTGATGGTATGGGGTGCTGTTGGATACACCTCTCGGTCAACCGATGCTCGCATTGATAGCACTTTTAATAGTGCACGTTACATTTCTAGTGAGTTGTGACCCGTGGCTCAATCCTTTATTCGAGCCCTGCGTTTTAGAAGGATAATGCACGACCGCATGTTGCCGGTATTGTGCGGATCTTCCTTGATACGGAAAACGCTCGGCTGTTGCCCTGACCTGCATGTTTACCAGATCTCTCGCCAATAGAAAACATGTGGTTCATGATTGCCGAGCGACTGTCTTGTCACCATACGCCAGTCACTACGGTTGATGATATGTGGAATCGTATTGAAGCTACATGAGCATCTGTACCTGTACATACCATCCTATCTCTGTTTGATTCAATTCTCAGTTGTATAAGGGCTGCTATTACTGCCAGAGGTGGTTGTTTTTAAGCTCTATGCACCAAAATTTCTTTAAAATTTAATTACTTGCTGTTTCTTGTATACTATATTTGTCCACTAAATATCATTTTATTATCTTCATTTCTTACTGGTGTAGCAGTTTTAATAGCCAGTAGTGTACTTTGAGGCTAAAGCTATACAATACGACTTTAATCATAAACCACACAAATAATCAATATAAGTTTTAAATTTTGTAGATGATAAACCCATATAAAAGGCACTAGTAATTATTAAACGTATTTTTAGTTTAGTATTGATAAATTAATTATCAAACACAATGTGGGCTACTGATACATTTATAAGTATATTATATCAGTGTAAATACGTATTTAAATTTACTATATCAACATTTATTTTGTTTTATTTTCTTTCAGTAAATTAATACTTATTTTAAATCTTTTATTTTCGATTATTCAATATGCTCGCGCCCAGCACATAGGGATATTATGTTACAGTTTGAGAAACACTTCCGTAGTTCCGTATATGAAACGACCTCATTTGTGTTACCAAATCTCCAATCCCGCAATTGTCTTTAGTTCTGCGAATGAGAAAAAAATCACGTAGAGTGAGATCGGTGGAAAAATTTTCAAAATTTCAAAACCAGATTCCTTAGATTTTTTCCCCGACCACACTGCAAGATTATTGAGGAGGTACATCATTGTCAAGAAGAGTGATCATATCTCGCGTCGATTCTTAATCAAAGCATCAACCAATTTGCTTTGGGATGAGCTAAAATACGCACTAGTGATGGTGAAACCTTCTCTCTTTTCCTGATAGTCTATTAACATAACTCCATCACAGTCTCAAGAAACAGAAAACATGACCTTCCCTTGCAGACTTCTGCACCTTAGTCTTGTTGAGGAGAGATCAGTTACTCATCCCTTTGACATATTCATCCTTTTGATAGATTCATGAGTCATCCATAGTTTCTGGAGACCAAGAAAATTTACATCTTGATCTAAAGGATTCAATATCTTTCTTGACTGTTTGCGCTGTGTTTGCTTCTGAAAAGAAGTCAGTAATAGGGGAACCCTTAGTGCTGACATCTGTAGCAAGAGCAACTGAGCATGGATCATTTTAATGGTTTTTCTTTGGTTTAATAAAATAAAATGTTTCACTTTCTTCATTATCCTCAAGTGAAGGTCTTCTATTTCTTGGATTGTCTCTGACGCGAATATGGGACCAGTTTGAAAATTTCATTGCCACCTCAAAAAAGTGTCATATGACAGGCTATCATTTCGTCAAGCAGCTATTATTTCATCATGGATTTTATGGGCACTACAATATTTTTAAAATGAATTAACTTAATTAAACTTGAGTGTCTTTATCTTTTCCATACATCACAAGTTAAGGTTTGCGAGAACCAAACATATCAATATTAATAGTTGTAATTTACAACATTGTATGCATTTGGATTAATTGATATGCAGCATACAATTTATCTCGGTAACAGGTTATTTTTTTAGTAATAATTAAAACATTATGTGTTAAAAACCCGATTCATCGTCTATTGGCGATGATTATTCACGAGAGAGAGAAAGAGAGAGAATTCTGGTATCTCTCCCCCTCTTGTATTTATAAAAGTGTTTGCAGATGTATGTAATCTTTGAAGTAAGTGGTTGTGTGGTGCTATATCCAGCTCCGAATCAATTAACAATTGGTAAATTATAGATTATTAAAGCTGGTTGTTAACTTAGATGGAAGTTTTTATTTGTTCTTAATGAAATTGTAAATGTTTTTCACGTTAGAAAATTTTGGTAATCTTCGTTTTGGTATAATTTTGGCTTTCATTGAATAATTTATGTGGTATTCAATATTACGATAGTCTTACGTAAATTAATACTTTTTAAAAATCAAAACTATTGTATATTTCGTGTCAACTTTTGACGATTTTATACTAGTATTTCGTAATTATTGGCTTAATCATAATTTATAAGAAACTTGATTTATAATAAAGTGAATTAATAATGTGTTGAGCACTGTTCAGGAAATAAAAAATTTTTTCAGCATAAATAAAAAAAGGAAGTTATACGAAAATGAATATTTAAATTGTTACAGAATATTGCAACTTTTAGTTAATTGGTCAAATGTCTTTTATTTAAATCTAGTACTTTCAAACAAGTGGAATCTTTAAAGATATTATGGCGAATAAAGTTTTGCAAACTGAAGCTCATTTCATTGATATAGATATACCAATGACTTTTTTCAGATATCTATTTCAGGTGAAATATTCTACTTAAAAATAGTTTGAAATAAAAATATATAAATTTGTCACAAAGAAATTTAAAATATTAATTTTAATTCAATTAATAGAAACTATATTTATTGAAATCCATTAAGAATAACAAAATTTTAGTAATGTTCTTAGACATTCACAGAGGCTTCAACAATTTTGTTTGAAAAATAACTGAAATAAAACTATCAAAGTTAGTTCATTTTAAACGAAATATTTATGCGAATTCGGTGTTTTCCATGGAACCTAAATGTTAGAAAACCTACAGACAATTGATTTCTGAATTACGTTAGTTTATTTATTACACAGTCTGTATTGGATTTCTTATAAAGAAAAAAAATGCAACCTTCAAAAGTATCGTATTCTCCAGTTTCATATTCTGCTGTCAGGTATTCTGCAGTTACGTAGTCTAAATCATCAGAATTTCCAAAACCATCTTCAGTGCATGGTCGAGAAAACAGTATCAAGTTACTAATAACTAAAAATCCAATGTCCTAAAATAATAATAATAATAATAATAATAATAATAATAAAAAGAAGACTTTTTTTTTATTTAAAAGTTCTGTTATTGAAAATGTTTGAAATTCCAAACTGGTTAAATAACATCCCTTATATGATAAATTCTTGGAAATATTTAAAAGAATCTTTTGATCATTATATACATATACAGGGTGTAACCAAACTCTGCGACAAAACTTTAAGGGGTGATAGTACACATCAAGACAAACAATAGTAAATAGGAAACTTAGGGTCCCAAACGTCTTCCGAAGGAGACAGGTGAAATTAAAGTTTAGGGTCCGAAATTTCAAATGACGGAAAAATGGATCGATTCGTTAGCGGTTTTCGCTAAAATTATTCTTTTTGTCAGTATTTTCTTGAAAAATAAACTTTAAAGATAACGCTAAAAAACGGTGATAGAAAGTGCTTTAGACTTTGGAGTAACGAACAACTATTTTTTACCGTTATTTTTTGTATCACATTAAATGCTTTCAAAAGCTTAGACTTAAACTTAAAGTTTGAGCTCAAAATCTGATTCGTTGGGGCTGGTTAAGTAGCGCAAACGGAATTGTGTTCAAGAGGTGAAATATGAAACTCCCTTCCCTCTGAACAGAGTTCAGTTATTCCCGATCTTGGTGTCGTAGAACAGGCAGCAACTACTATCTCCTACACGTAAAATAAACGAGATTGGGATGACAAAATTAAAAAAAATATTCATAATAGGCATGAACAACTTCTCTGCTCAAAATAAAAACAACAACAATTTGATGCACGCACGTAGTGCGTATGAATGAAGGTTGAATAAATGATGGCACGTAAAAAAAGGTACACGCAAAATTTTCCTCTGGAATCACAAAAACTGCTAGAAAGAGCGCCTACCAGAAAAGATGCAGGCCTCACACCGCCCCGCCGACGGAGGGATTGTCGAGCATTAGCAAATACCTCGGGCATCTCCCGAATATCGCCTGCTACGACGGTAATCCTCGCAAACAGGGCCTCATCGGAGTCGACGGGGCTTGCGTAAACAAGACTCTTCATATGGCCCCAGAAGAAGAAGTCTAGGCAGGAGAGGTCAGGCGAGTGTGCCGGCCAATTTACCGGACCACTCCGTCCAATTCATCACCCTAGATATGCTGTATCCAATGACATCTGCCCTGAAATGTGCAGGCGCTCCGTCATGTTGGAACCACATACGAGCCTTTATGTAGACTGGAACACTTTGCAGTAGAACTTTACATCCTTACATACAGTTAGCACGATACAGTTAAATCCTTGTGTACTACACTTTGCATGTAAATCGGCTGATTTGCAAAATCGGGTATTTTGCGGGGAGAAGTTGCTTATGTCTGTTATGAATAACTATCGTTTTTTTTAACGTTTAGTGGGTAGTAGTTCCTGCCTAGTCTACGACCGAGCATTGAAGATCCTGAATAACTGAACAGGGGAGGAGGAGTTCAAATTTCACCTCCTAAGCACAGTTCAGTTTGCGCTACTTAACCACCCCCAACGATTAAAAATTTGAGCTCAAAATTTAAGTTTAAGTCTAAACTTTTGAAAGCATTTAATGTGATACAAAAAATAACAGTAAAAAATAGTTGTTCGTTACTCTAAAGTCTAAAGTGCCCTCTATAACAACTTTTTTTTTAGATTTATCTTTAAAAATTATTTTTCAAGAAAATACTGACAAAAAGAATAATTTTAGCGAAAACCGCTAACGAATCGACCCATTTTTCCGCTTTTTATAATCATTTGAAATTTCGGACCCTAAACTTCAATGGCACCTGTCTCCTTCGAAAGACATTTGCGACCCTAAGTTTCCTATTTACTATTGTTTGTCTTGATGTGTACTATCACCCCTTAAAGTTTTGCCGCAGAGTTTAGTTGCACCCTGTATATATATATATGTGTGTGTGTGTGTGTGTGTGTCGTGTGTCTAGTATACATATTCATTGTAAAGAGAATTTTTAAGTTGTTTTACATTTAACTCTTGATTAATTGTTGATAAATAAATTAATTCTTTTTATGTATTTATAAATATAAATGTTTTTCCAAGCAAACTTTGTGTAAAACATTGAGTTTTTTTAGTATGTTTTTAATTAAAGAATTATATAAGAGTGAATAATGAGTATTTATAAGTCCTATAAGCAAATTTATTGCCACGAAATTTGTGTAATTAGTGTTTAATTTTATCTTAAAATAGTGTAAGTAATATGTATCTGGATGTTTAATACATTAATCTTACTTTCTGCTGTACTTATTTTACGATAAAATTGTAATAATCGTAAGCAACGTCATCTTTTACATTATAAGAACGATTCGATGAAAACTTGAAGAAATATTGGTGATGCAGCCAAGCTGGCATCATTTTTTGCACCAAATTTGGCAACTTGGTTACCATGTTGGTGACCATATTTGGTCACTTGGCGACCACTTGGATACTTTTGGAAATCATCGCAGAAATCTGGGTGTTTCAAAATTCGCGCACATCAACCTTTGTGGTTGAGTTTTAATGACAGATGAATAATGTTAACAAACAAAATCAAGGGCAAACAAAGGTTGAACGGTTATCTGTATTATCAAGAGTCAGACGTGTTAAAATCACAGTAAATGTTCAAAATGGTGTTCGTTTTCCTGGACACACAATCTAATTCTTTTTACCAGATTAATTGACAGTTTACGAAATGTGTGGGAATTAATGTCCAATATATAGTGCATGAAAGATGTTGCTCTTAAATTCATCAAGCGTATGGAGATTATTCCTGAAGACGACATTTCTCAGACATCTCCTAGGGAAAAATTTCGGAATTGACAATTTCGGTGAACGTGGTAGCCAAAGTCCTTTGGAAAAATTCATCAAAAAATTCAGTTAAAACTTCTATACTGTCCCATGATGTGTGACTCGTTGCGCTGTCTTGCTACAATCAAGCGTATCGTTCAACACCGTTCAGCAAGGACATGAATTCCGTAATGATGTTTATGTAGACGGACGGTCATTTCATTGGACTTCTTTGTAAGGTGATTTCCAGATATGCTACTTTCGTTTCCACTATGGACGCTCTACCCGATCGCTTCTTTTCTGCATCCGATCCTGTGTCGCGGAACCGTTGCACTAAACATGTTATTGTTGATGCACTTAGTGCTGTTTCACCTAGATATTTATGCTGAATTGCTGAATTGCATTTATCACACTGCAATGAGATTTTGTAGCGAAATAAAATTCCACGATGGCTATTATTTGCTCTTGGAAAAAATCGTGCTCATCCCCTTGTGCTCAACTGACTACAACTGACGCCTGCTGCTTTCAAAACTTCTTATAATGAGGATTCTGCTGCCATCTAGTGATAGAAGTCTCAACCATCACTTTTGGTTTTTAAGAAACAAGGATTACCATGTGGATGTGTGTGACTTTTGAAATATCCGGTATTAACATCACAGTCTATGACGTAAGGGGATTTTTTGGGAAGGAACTGAAGATCAGCTACGCAGGCTATAAACAGCAGTCGCTTGGAAAAATTGAGTCAGTATAACTTCAACTGCTGAAGAGTTCACTAACGCAGTGCTTCTCAAACTTTCAATATTCGCGACCCAATATTTAATCGTCATTTTCTACGCGCCTCCCCCTCCATTCAATAACAATGCATTCAATTCAATGATACTATACTTTGACACTAAAGCTACAATACGACTTTAACCTCTTATGTGCCACCGATGTGTATAAACGTCTCTCTCAGCCAAAGCATTAATTTTCTGGACGTATACATACGTCTTTCCGAAGTACGATCTTTTCTGTGCAATGCTATCCATAAAATTATTCCGAAGGCTTTGGAATGCAGTAAAAAGACCTTGACAGTGTTTGCGAAGAATTTACTTATTTCAGAGAATTTTTGCTTATTTATCCCCCCAAAAAAACATCAGAATCGCGTAACTTTTAATCGACAATTAAGGAAATTATATATAAACGTACAAATTATCAAGATGAGTGTTAATACAAGCCCAATGGGGTTATTGGTTATCAAACTTGTTCTTAACTTAATATTGTTAAATTAATAATAAAA